>VZTO01021783.1:0-15811 GCA_013400615.1 Syrrhaptes paradoxus | reverse complement strand
AAATATTGCCCTTGTAGTTTGATTCAAATGAAAGATTCAAATTTAGAAGATTTTTTAAATGCCTGATTAAAATATCGCAGAACAAAACAGTGGCATAATATGCTACTTTGGGTTTCTCTAGTTTGAAGCACTTAAAAATTCATAAATGCATTATTTACAGTATATGTAAATATTGATTAAAATCTCCCAGATAGGCTGTGTGTTTTTAATTAACTACATACAGTATTTCTATATCTTTCACCCATATTTTTTCTACTTATTTTAAAACTTGTGAGAAAACAAAGATTTACAGAAATTTCTTGCATTTACAGCCAAATCCATGCTACGTGTCACATATCCCAGCCCCCTTTGCTACTTCTCAGATGTTTCACTTGTCCTCAGTCTGGTCCCCAAGGCTTTACAGTGCTATATGATAAGTGATATGTATATACAGAGAGACACATTTACACGCGTGCATACCAATAAGCACACATGCATACATATACATACAATCACAATAAAGATTGTTCTATAAATTTGGATCACTTATTTGAACTTACATATGCAAATTTGTTCAAAGTTAATGACTGCTAAATTGGTGAACCAGTCATAGCTCATGACGTTTTGGGTTTGTAACGTTTGTATTTAGAGACTGGTATCAGAAACCTTAACTACTTATCAGCACAGCTTCTGTAGTTGTAGCAATCATAAAAGAAACTAGAATGCAAATTTGGTGTTTGATTTTGTCTTCTGCTCAATGTTTGTAGAGAATTTCAAAGGATGGAGAGAAGATCCTATTTTCTAGTGGCTGAAGTTCAATAAGAATATGATAAAATACTGTTATAGAAAACTTTTCACAATGAAATTTCAGGTAAAGTCTCACATTCGTTATGTTCTAATACAGTCAAAGCAGTGTTATAGAGAATTAAGGTCCCATAATATTGATGAATTATCAGAGTACACAGGATTTGTTATATTTTAATTTAAATGAAGACATTGNTACACACTTCAAACATTTCATACCTAAATCAATAATGAACAGCATGTGATTCCCTGCACTTCTGCTCTGAGTGATTCATCTGTAAACTGTGTGGAACAGAAATTAAGAGAATGTGTTGTGACATACTATGTTCTTTGATGGAATGATGTTTTTATTTGGTATTGCAGCATTCTTTTCAGCACAAGATTTTGGTGAATTTTCTTGAGTGGCCAGGGAGCCCTGAAGGTATATCAGCTAACACTAAGTTTTCAGACCTGTAACTCAGCACGTAGAACTGGTTTATCAGCTCTGGGAGAAAATTCAAAACATCTCAGTTTATCTGCTTTTTTTTTTTTCCTTAATAGTAGGAGAATTTTCTTGTCTAATTTTTCTGTTTGTAACTTTTTTTTTTGCCACTAATCCAAACTCTACAAAAGGCAAGCTATTTAAACAAGCTGCAAAATATATAGGAGCCTCTATAATATGTAATCATTTTCACATATATATCCTCTTTAGTTGCATGTCAACAAGTGTTAGACAATTCCTTAAAGGAGAAGATTATATTCTCTATCCACATCTTGTGTTCACATGAAAATACAAATGTTTTGGCCTTACACGGCCCGGACATTCCTGTTGTTTCAATAGCAAAGAACAAAATAAATAAATAAAGACAATACAATAATTGCAGAAGGCCAGATCCTAACAATAGCAAATGTCAACTGTCTGCATCACAAACAAGATTTGTCACAGAGACATGTAGGGACAAAACAGAGTGTCACTGAAGTCTATAGCAAAACCTCTGACAATTTCAGTCCTCAGGAGATTGCATTGGGTGTTTAAAAGAAAAGTAAGTAAGCATGCATAATATACACTGAAATCAAACAAGCTGATTTTTCAAGGAAATAAAAGAGACTGCTCTCAAAAACTGCAAAAGAAAGTGAGGGTTTTTTTAAATTACTTTTCATACACTCTCAAGTACACATTCCCATAGCATCCCATTTATCTTTTTGTTATATGGCTTCTGCAAGTCAACCAAACTAGTATCTGCAAAAAATCTGTGCACTAAGGTAAGCCCAAAGAGGACATATTCAGAATCTTGCAAATGAGATGACTAATATGCATGAAGCCATTGGACTCCATATCCCGAGGCATGAGCAAACTGTCACCACTGACTGGTGACTCAGAAGCGCAAATGCTTCCTTCAATCTGAAAAACATTAATGTGGGAGAAAGACAGATGTTACTAAAAAATATGGGACTTTATAAGGCTGACGATTAATTTCTTTTCCTGAGCCTAATCAGCAGTACAGGGAGAAAAAAAAAGGCACAAATGCTTCTGATTAAGTATATTTCTGTGTTTGTTGCTCCTGTTAGACATGATTTGTACTGCTGTAAACAATCTTCATGCTGTGACAGAGCTCAGGGCAGAAGCAACCTGTTATCCACTAGTTGTCTGGGTATGGTCGGTACTCACCTAGAGACTGAAGCAATGAAGGTCTTTTACGACCAGAATCTAGTTTAACTAAACATGTGTAATTTGTGTACCTAGCCTACCTTCCTTTGAAGTGCCTAATCGGTCACCTGTCATCAGTTTTTTATCAATTAGATTTATTTTCTCCAGCATGGACAAACCATGTTTGATCTTCAGGGGCCGCTAGTACAACTGCTAAATAAAGTAGTACACAGTAATTGTGTAATGTTATTTCATGACCAAATGCACTTTGGTGAATATTTCTCTTCCTTTGATATATGATACACATTTCCAATTTTTACCACTTTTCGAAAGCTTACTGTTTGTGTCCTTGTTCAAAGAAAACTGCTGACTGAGATCTACCAGGAGTTTATCTTGTTGCCATTGATTTTATCTTCCTCTTGTCTTTTTCACAATTACTACTGCATATTTTAAGATCAAACCTGCCTGGAATATGCTCTATTCTACTGAACGACATGCAAGCAACACAGAAGAGTAGACTAGCACTATCACCACTTGGAATGTAGTAGGCTGATAATTTTGCTCATAGCAAGCCACAGAGGGATGCAGAAGAAACACCCGACTTACTTTCTTTAAATGAGCTAAGTATAAAGATCTAAAAGGTAAATTTTAAGGCTATTGCTGAGGGAAAGACTGGCTTCACTCAAAAACTGTTTACACAGAAATTTGCAAAACTGCATGTGCAAGAGTGTTTCTTAGGGAGAAGAAATATTTAATGGTCATTCTAATGGCCAGTCTTTATGAAATACAGTGATTGGGAAACCTTCTCTGAAACTGCAAGCTGGATGTAATTTAGCAGATCAGTGTAAAACAGAAAATACATTTTCAAAAATTTCAGAATATATTACAGCCTGAAGTGAACCTGGAGTTTGAATATTAGAAAATATCCTTTCCTCCAATTTCATCAGCTACTTTAATAGAAGACCTATTTCTCTACAAACATCTCCTATCATAATTTCTTACAATTTCACTCAACCCTCAGAAAAAAAAAAAAAATCATTNAGAATAAATATTTCTTAGTGTCCAAGATTCTGCTTCCTAAATGTTTCTGAGTTAATTTCCTTTAAGGAGACACTGGCATTAATAATTAACACTGATAACTGGCATTTTGGAACAGGAGATAAGTGACTAATTTAATAAAAAAATAGTATTTCTCAATAATCAAAATATATACATTTTTCCTGTGATACACAGTAACTTTCTGACCCTTTCCTATTATTCTATGGCAATTCTTGCATCATTACTGTGAAATTATGTTTTAAGATTAAAAAGCTAATAATGCTTAACAAATATCAAGTGAAAAAAAAGTTAACTAATTAATAAAGGAAAATTATTGCACCAAAAACAGGGTAGGCGAGAAAAAAATCCCCAGCATGTAAGCCAATAGTCTCCCCAGCTCATGCTGGGACTCTACATGTAGGATGACAAAAATAAATTATCTTAAGCAGTCCTCTGCAGCTCTGCATTACACCGAGGATGGACCTGAGTGAGGGAGCTTTGGACTACTTCTTAGCAGGCCCTTTGTCATAAGTGTCAAAGCTCTGCTTGGGCAAAACAGAGAATCAAGACCGTTTTGATCTGCAACTAAAGTTAAGAAAAAAATGTAGACATCAAATTATTGTAATTTCATTGGTATTAACCGCACATAACAAGTCTCAAATACACAGTAGCCTTGTTTGACAGAGTGACTTGAAAGATGCAATTTACACAACATGTGCAGACTGAAACAGTATATTCTTTGATTCTACAGATCCCTTATGGAGATCTGGCATACAATGATTATCAGTTATCTACAACTAGAAGCTAAGATTCCTTGCAGTTACCAAATGCTTTATGTACAGTCCCTGGGAAAGGATGGTGTTTTTCTGAACATTTTCCTGCATTTTCTTAATATTTTTAAAAACAAACATTTAAAAATGTATAAAAAACCACCTCCTTTAAGAAACACTAATATTTTACTTACGTGCTGTTAACATTTAGTATTCAGAATTTATCTCATAGAAATCTATTCACTGCTGTACAGAAACAAAGCTTTGTAGTAGGACATTATTTGTATAAAACTTCGAATGACAACATGATGAACAAGCTCTGTCCCCCAAAGATAAAACAAAGCTCAAGGAGTAGATGAAAGTGAACCATGTATCAACAGATGTCTGTTTTTGTAGATCACTCTATTTAGCTGCTTACTGCTATAAGCAGACCGCATGTAACTCAAAAAGGAATATTCCACATTGACATGCGTTGTAAATGTATCCCTACCCAGCACAGATGGCATAAAATGCTTAGTGTTGTTTTCAGACTACATGTCATGCTGTGGGAAGATATGGCTGGAATAAATACATTTTCTTTTGCCTTCTGACATTTTTACATATGAATTAATTATTCAGAGAATAGTATAAGAGAGAGCTTTAGTATCAGTGATATCTATTATATATTCATAAGTGAACTCAATACTTTGTGAAATATGTTTTAGAAAATAAATTTGCATGGCATGTAAATAATAGAACATTTGGTTGCACTTGGTTTAGCTTACGTATTTTCCCCAAAGGAACAGGTGATTATGAGCTTACTTTCCCCTTCATCTACATAATCTGAACAGTTTACATAATAAACAATTATTTGGATATCAATGTATAAATTCACAAAATAATTCTTTCATTGCCAGACAAAGAAAAGATTGATTCTACTCCATTTTCACTATGTCTTTTGACGGTAAAAGAAAGAAACTAACAATAGTTACATGCAGAAGTGGAAAGAAATAAGGACAGATTCTGTGTCAGCTCTGTGCAGATGCAGAGGAATCAAGTACAATAACCTTTTACATGCAGTAGTCAAGAAATAGCACTGCACAGATACTTTTTTTTTTTTTTTCCTATTGCAGAACAAAGAGCCTGAGTTCATGCACCGCTGAATGTGAGGCAGCAGCTTCCCATCAGGGACTGGCTCTTGGGGAGCCCACAGGCAAAACAATGCAAACTGTAATTAGAATACTTTTCTCTCCCATTCTGGGAATAAACAATCTTTTTGTTGTTCTCTTTACACAAATAACAAAATGCTCAGCTGCATTGTAGTAACTATAGACGATACAGTAGTGGTGTTGTTATAAATAATCCATATGTCAATGTAATTTAGATTTTCTAATAAATGTAGAAATTCTTTAAGTACTTTCACCCTCTTGAGTTGCTCAAGCATGCATTTTCTACATAGTATATGACTCAGAATCTGTAATGTCTTATCTGCTTAAATATTTTCAATCAAATCATATTAAGTATGACCACTTTAAAAAGTATTTGACGACTTATATTACTTTTTTCAAAGCTTTTGAACTTTACTTTAGCTAATATACTGAGAGAGTAGTATAAAAATTAATAAACCTGTTTGTCTGACGTCAAGTAATAGCTACAGGATTTCTCAATTTTATTTTTAGTCCAATAAAAAAAATAGCAGCAGCATTTTTATTCCCTGCAATTATAATTACTTTATAGTCATGGAAGTCTTCACATTTTAAGATAGACCTCTGCAGTTGTTTTTCTTCCTTACAAGCCCTATCTACCTCTAAATCCATTATTTAATGTTTTGTTTAAGAAACAAAACACGTGGGAAAATTTAATATCTAATATCATTGCATAGCCTGTTTATACATGGCTGTTACATTTCAGAAGTGAAAAACAAAGCTATTAATATTTTATTACTACTCTCAATTATTCCTCTAACATACTGTAGAGAGCAGACCTTCACTAGCTGGGTATGGGTTAGAAGATTTAATACACTTCGAGTTTTACGATTGCTTTTAGATCATTGTGTTTGGAATGCATGCTGTCATAATATTAGCATGTACCAGTAAGATGCCTAACGCCATCTAAAGTGAGATGACTAACAAAAAACTAATGGCAGTTACACGACATGGTCAGACTGGTGTAAAAGAAATACGAGTTTACTACTTGGACTTGTTCAGCCTGGAGAAAAGAAGTCTCCGAGAAGACTTAATAGTCTACCAGTACCTGAAAGGGTAATGGATTTAAATTGGAAGAGGGCAGATTTAGATCAGATATAAGGACTNGTTGTTCAGCCTGGAGAAGAGAAGACTCCGAGGAGACTTAATAGCAGCCTTCCAGTGCCTGAAGGGGGCTACAGGAGAGATGGGGAGGCACTCTGCATCAGGGAGTGCAGTGAGAGAACAAGGGGTAACGGGTATAATCTGAAAGAAGATAGATTTAGACTAGACATTAGGAAGAAATTTTTCACTATGAGGGTGGTGAGGCAGAGGCCCAGGTTGCCCAGAGAAGCTGTGGATGCCCCATCCCTGGAGGGGTTCAAGGCCAGGCTGGATGAGGCTTTGGGCAACCTGGGCTAGTGGGAGGTGTCCCTGCCCATGGCAGGGGGGGTGGAACTTGATGATCTTTAAGGTCTTTTCCAACCCAAATCATTCTATGATTCTATGATTCTATGAAAATTATTATCTTTGTCAGAAGACACACAGCACACTATAGTTCAAATCCGCTTTCTGTGTGCGGGGAGAAATTAGAATCCACACCTGCCAGGTTTTGGTGGCTGCTTCAATAAGTAGACTTTCAGGTTAAGGAGGATCAGCTCCCTGCGAATTTTATAATTAAGTCCTTAATTTAGGAATTAATTTCTATTTTACTACTAAAACTAGTTAGCAAACTAATGTTTGGAAATAATTTATAAGTGACAAAAGCACTGACTTTTAAAATGTTCCCAGCATGCAAACTACTTTGCTTCATAAGATTAAAAACATTTAATATGGTATAAATTTTTTTCATACCATCTTTTATGCTCCAGTCTCAATTCCATTATTTCTGGAGTCAATGGAAGTCACTGATTTCAGTAGATATAAAATATTGATTTCTGCTTGTATGAAAAAATTACAACACTTTGTACGCAATCACCCGCTTACATCATATCACTTCAAGCAGAATTTAGAATCTTGATCAAGTAAACCTCATGGGTTGCCTAGTGTTATTTATTCACCTTACTTTTTGTTTATTACAAGGCACCTCAGGTACTTTGCAAATCAGTAAGAAACCTACATAAACCTCAAAAGATTTTCGTATTCTCTTTTAATACCAGATGAGGAAAGGATGATGATTTCACTTTAGATATTTGCTGTGATTTGTTTCAAAATTCAGGATGCAATTCAGAAGGCAAGACTATGTGGAAATAGAAACTAAAAATAACAACAGTAATTAATTTTTATAATTTCTTTTAAATAATTTAAGAATTTAATTGGTATCACAAGTGTTTTTCTAGTTATAAACATCATTATAAAGCAGTTGAATTTAACAGCTAAGAATGAAAACTGCTCTCTTTTCTTAACTAATATAATTTATAATTCTATCATAGTTTGAACTGGTGGACTCAGTCTCAAAGAACCCCCAAAGAATTTCAAAACTTTAGATATAACATGTAGTTTTTACAATACACAAACTGGACAGTAAAATGTAGCAGCCAGATAGACAACAGCTTCATGCACTTATGCTCCAGCACAGAGGGAAAGATTTTGGCTACATCAATTCAAGATTTATTTCTTATTCAAGTTCATGGAATCTTCAGTTTTCAGTTGGAGTAAATACAACTGTCTTTAATGTTTTGTCCAAGTACAGAGCAAACTGCATGCAGTTTAACTTCTTTTTCTTGGAAGAAGTGCAGAGTCAATCATTGAATTATTGAACCTGTGGTTCTCTGCAGACTAGCAAAAAAGGTTCTTCTTTCTTTTCAAATTATTATTGATTTGGAGAATAGTTCAGATTACACTCTGATAAGATGAATTATATCCTCTAATAGCACAAGTAGACCTTCAGTTAGGAAGAGCTGAACCACCAGCTGTACGCATAGACCTGTGATTCTGTTGCCATGACTAACTTAGCCGCTTTAGTTAATTAAAAGGCAATACAAATTGTTCATTTATGGGCTGATCATTTAAGTTAAAGTCAATGGGAATCCCTCCTTATTGACAACTGGGTCAGACTGCCATCTGTTCTCTAGCTGCTGAGTTTGGAAGGATATTATGATCTAAGTTTAAGAAATTGCTAAAGCTGTAAAAGATGGGCAACAAAGCTACGAGAATATTGACAGAAGAAATCTAGTAAAATCAAGTACTAAAGAGTTATGCAGTATAAGGTAGCCATTTTCTCAGTTAGTTCATCTCTGAAGCAGCCCTATTCCTTCTCTATTGACTTTCTCTTGCATCTCTAAAGGAAGTCCACAAAGTCCACTAATATCCCAGCTACAACCAGCCACTGCAGAAAAGAAAAATCCTCTGGACTGCAGTGCCACCCAGAGTAGGCACCAAGAGCAGGAATGGAAGTGGGGCAACAAATTAGTCTACTGGTAATAGAAAGGTGTGTTTTAAAGAGCACATTACGTTCTTCATACAGACATAGGCCCTGAAGTTTTTTGTGCTGTTAATTTTCTGGTTTGTGGAATCCAGTAGGGCTCAGATAAGGTTAAGAGAACTTTGAGTAACTAGTGGAGAAGAATAAACTGTCCAGTTAACCCAAAGAAAAACTGAGACAATTTTCTTTGATAAGCCATAACTACAAATGTTTAAGAAAAATACCTTTTGCAATAAAACACGTTAATTTCACAATTTGAAGCTTTGCATATTTGTTGTTCCCAGCTTACAAATGGACATTCAGATATTTTGATTTGAACACTACAAAATAATTGGACTTTCTTTTTTTTAAGGATGTACTTTCTGATTACCTGTTCCACAAGTTGTCACAATGCATCCTGATAAGGTAAAATATTGCACACTCTGGAAAGTCTATTGTTTGGAAATTAATCTTTGATAAATTTATGCTAGTAAGAGCTGTAATGAAAATTAAATTACATTAAATTTTGTTGAAGTATATAACATCATACCTAAGATTATATTCAATAAAAAAGTTTATAACTAACCGAAAAGGTATCATATCACTTGCATCCACAAGCCATTTAAAAAATAATTTTACACTATGTATGTTTAAGTAATCCTTAGATTGAATTACATTAAAAGCAGGGGAAAAAGAAGTTCTGATGCATATCTATTTATTGTATATAATCTACATATTATATACAAAATTGTGATATTTCTGACTATATACAATCTGCTTATGGTGCTTTCTATTTTATTATTGTTGGTATAAACAGAGTTACTGTTACATGGCATTGATTAGAAAGAGATGCTTTGCACCTTACAGAATGGCAAAAGTTCGTTCACCTGATTGTCTGAACTTCAAGACTGCTGGACATCTGTACCTGATTCATGGAAACTAGGGGCTCCAGTTCCCACTACATTCATCCAGCTGTGGCTACATGCCCCACTGTTTCACTTCTGACTATTTTTCTGACAAGTTTCCCTCATGCATGCAATTCAGTGTTCTACTGACATAATTCTGTGTTCGTGATAATAAAAAAATCTTACTTCTTTCAACATTTATTTCTCAAGATATATTTAAGTTCTGAAAATAAATTACAGTCCTCAAAGCCTACTGAGATTTTTCTGTAACAGTCGGGCAATTTACAAATGATAAATAGCTTCTCTACATTTAATTGAAACAATCGGCTCTTCCAGCATGAAAGTTGGTCAAATTTCAGTTCAAGAAGAAATCAAGAGAGAGCAAGCTTACTTGAAAACTGGGAAGTGTTTTTTTATAAGCATTACTTTAGTGTCAATGTTATGGGTTCAAGTACAGTGAGTGGTCAGAAAATGGTAAAATCTATAACTGGGTGAGAAATATTTATCATCCCAAATTTTCACACTACTGGATTTCTTCCGAACGAATAGCAGAAAAAAGCATTTCTGGGGACTATCAGGCTATTTCCTTAATGAAACAGGCCTATATTAATAAATATACCAAACTTAAAACCTGGTATTGCTCCATAGGTATTTGAGATCTCTAGCTTACACTAAAAGAATTTCATTACAGCAGACCAAAGAGAAAAGAAAGAAAACCATTGTAGTGAAAAGGATATAATCAAATAGAAAAGAAGTTTCAGCATAACAATTATTTACAAAATCATTGGTCAAGGCACATCAGGGCTCATTTAGAAGTTTAGGCTTGCAATCGAGCCAAAATTTCAAATGCTTTTTATAGAATCATAGAATGGTTTGGGTTGGAAAAGACCTTAAAGATCATCTAGTTTCAACCCCCCTGCCATGGGCAGGGACACCTCCCACTAGCCCAGTTGCTCAAAGCCTCATCCAGCCTGGCCTTGAACCCCTCCAGGGATGGGGCATCCACAGCTTCTCTGGGCAACCTGGGCCACTGCCTCACCACCCTCACAGTGAAAAATTTCTTCCTANGTACCGACCCCTGGGGAACATCACATGTCACCAGTCTCCACTTGGACATGGAGCCATTGATGACCAGTCTTTGAGTGCGGCCGTCTAGCCAATTCCTTATCCAGTGAGTGGTCCTTCTGTCAAATCCATGTCCCTCCAACTTAGAGACAAGGATGTCATGTGGGACCGTGTCAAAGGCTTTGCAGAAGATGATGTCAGTTGCCCTTCCTCTATCCACCAGCGCTGTGGCCCTGTCATAGAAGGCCACCAAATTTGTCAGGCACGATTTTCCCTTGGTAAAGCCATGTTGGTTGTCATCAATAACCTGCTTGTTATCCATGTGCCTTAGCATAGATTCCAGGAGGATTTGCTCCATGATCTTGCCAGGCACAGAGGTGTGACTGCTGAAAATTGTTACATGAAATTAATTTGGTTGGTCAAAGCACCAGGAATCTGTTTTGCTGCTCACTGACTGTGTAATCCTGTGCAATTAATACATTAATGGCACACTCCACTTTGGTTAAGCTGAGCCTGGCAGACAGGCTTCCAGCCCTCAGTTGTCCATTCCAGCCATCACACACCCAGCCCTCACTGAAAGGAATTCCCCCCATCAAGTCCAGCAGTATGTTTACTAGTGGAATCACTTCCTAACCAAGTTCTATTAGAATTAATCAGGCTAACCTAAAGACTTTTAAACTCTGAGTTATTTGACAGACTCAGGCAAGGAGTGATGTCACATGCAACTATACCAACTTTTAAGCAGATTTGGAGAAGGTCCCTCTTTTGGATTCTGTAGCATCATCTTGATCTGATTTGGCCGCAGCCATAAAACAAGCCCACGTCTACTGCACTTCCCCCATTTATAATTTGCCGTAACTTTTGTACACCAACAGAGAAGAAAAAACCTTTGCAGTTCCAAGGTCAATAAAATCTACAAACTTAAGTACCACTGTCAGCTTCCATCCATGCTGATATTTTATGTATGAAATAGTGTATATATACATAGTGTTTATTAAAGAAATCCTTAAAATGTTTTTTTCTTAAAGTTATCATGAATTAGTTAAAGTAGATTTCTAAGTGCACTTAAGTGCATATAGGATGGTCTTAAATGGAGACTTAAATGCATAGTCTTAAATTGATAGTCTTAAGTGGAGTATATCAATTTAAGAATAGTCACTTTCTTAAATGGAGATAAGATTTTAATCTTAATTTTGTTAAAACCAAAAATGTTGCAAATGGACCACCAACTCCGATCTGCATAATTAATAGCTTCCATGAGGAACAGGTCTCCTGTTGCCTGTCTCATTTAAATTTTTCCTTTGCATTCTAATCAGACAGAAACAGGGTCCAATTCCCAATTCGAAAAATAAACACATTAAAGAAAATTAGTTTAGGCATCATTACAGTGTACATACATGATTGTCTACATTTTTTTTTAATGGACACTTTCTAAACAGCATTTAGGTACAAACCATAATTTCTCTGCGTGGCTAATCTGACCACACATATTGCAAACTGTTTTCATTTTCCTTTATTGTCCTCTAATGAGCTCATCAAGAGTATATAATTAGTGCACTAACTGCATAACACAGGCGCTGCCCTAGAGCAGCCAAGCACAGTTCTTGACTAGCCCCCTCTCCCACTGGAACTTCCTACTGCTAATGGACCATGATCAGCAGGAAATATATTGAGGGGTATGCTCTTTGCTCTTTTTTTAAATAGCTTGTGATCTCTGGCTTGAAGCAACAGTTCTGGGGCTATCACCATCTGTACTGACATACACATGAAAGTTGCTCTGTCTCTTTTTAATGAAGCTACCAAGGTCAATTAATAATGGCTTTGGATGCCTTGGATGCCTGAACAACATTGTAAAACTGAGTAACTGGATTCTGTGGCAATTTCTCTTTATGTATAAAACTCTTAATAATCCTCACAGTAGGTAATCCTACAATTCTCTGCTAAAATCTGGAACTACTGGTAGGTATGAGTTTATAAAGATATAGTTTACCAAAGTAAGAAAACATTACAGACACATAAAAAATGCACAAACCGAGAAATATAAATATTGTGTAACAGCTAGATTTGAGTCTAGGTGTGCCATGGAGGTCATTGTGCTTGAAATGTATCATTCTTCCTCTCCAATACGCAAAATATCATCAGAAAATGGCACTTTGCAAAAACAGGCACCATGATGACTTAAGGATCTGGTTTTTAAGATGCACAACATATGCTACACTGCCATTGATGATCCATAAGATAAAGAGATTCTCATGTAATATTGACATTATAATATAGAAATTTATTTTAATTTTTGAGATCTGCTTACTGCTGGAGATGGCCATATGAACAGCAGGAATTGCAGATGTTTGGTTTTGTCCCAGTGTTTTTGACCCCACCAGCCCCCCAGAGATGTGAAAGTCTGTCCATAGCCTGAGACAGCACTGTAGTACCACCTTTTCTACTCTCCGACTGGCATCAACATGCTCTTTTCAAAGGAGATATGCCACAGACTCCAAATAAGGAAGTCTTACAACATGTTTACAAGCTAAAAGTAAGACATTTCTTACAGAAGAGTTAGGGTAGCATGTGTGCATTTGCATTACTATGTGTATGTGTGTGTGTAAGGCTATACGGACACACATATGCATACACAGAAACAACGTCCACAAAAAACAACTTTGGATCTTTTCCTGCTGTCAGCCAATTACAACTAGTAGAACAGTGCTTAACCACTGTGCACATGAGTAGAAATGTGAGGCAGGGAGCAACAAAAGCCAGTAAAAAATGCATTGATAAACAAGAGGAAAATGTAATCTCAGTTACTGTTGAATTTGACATCACCATTGCTCTCGAATCACTTTTTATTTATTAGACCCTGTGTAGCAAAAATGGCAGATTAGAGGAGCTTCTCTGGTAATTAGTTTATCAGAACTTAATCTTTGTCTGCAGTTAATCGTGTAAAATCATATCACCAGATTAATTTTAATCCCTGTAATAAAGTACAGATACATACCGTGGTGGCAGCAGTTTGCCATTTGAGTAAACATACAAAAACTCAAATAAATGTTAAAAAAATGTGCACAAAAATAAATTCTTTACTTAAGGCTAAAGTACAATCATAATTCATCTTCCAGTGCTGCTGCAGCAGATTATTAAATTTCATATACCACAATTAAAAGCTTTGGGAAAAAAGAAAATTTACAACAACTTAAGAATACAGAAATGTAAAGAATCTTTTTAGGATTTCTTACGTGTTTAGATTTTTCTGCAAATAAATAAATAAATGACCCTATAAATTCTATAAAGATTCTTAAATCTACATTTTTGCCCAACATAAATAACAATTTACTATATTTATTTTGATCTGCTATGTAAACATTTGAAAATAAAATGTCAAACATATAAAGCAAAATCAACAAGTACTAGGGATACATAAATAAGAAACTAAGTTTATTACACAACAGTAGGGAATTGTTTGTCACATTCTTTCCCGGATGGCATTGCAAGCAGCACTAGATTTTAAACAATGACTCAAACAGCCATGAATTAACAACAAAAAAAATTCCCCTAAACTTAATGTATTATTCTCCTCTGAAACAAAGCTGCTATTTAAACTGAACCACAGAGGCCCTTCAACTAGAATTTTTCAGTAAGTGAAATTCCGTAATGTTTACAAAACTACAATGCTTATAGAAACAGCATAGTGAGTAATGATTTTTTGAGTTTTAATGAATTTTATAAAATGTCCCAGGTTTTTATGTGTTCTGTAAAGTAGGAAATCTGGATTTTATAATGTTTTCCTCTTAGAAAGAAGGAAAAAAAAGCCTGAACTTAACTAGAATTTCAGGATATAGCTGCAGTCCTCAGGAGTGAAAGAGCATAAATACTGATGAAAACAAAGTGGCAGTGTAGAAAACATCTAAGTTCAGCCTAATTTATACACTTCCAGGTCACCCATGCAATTTTAGCACAAAAAAATATGTTTCTAGTTATGCTTTTAGATGTAGATCTAGATTAGATCAAACCAAAGAAAAAATGGAATTTCATTCTTCAGTGAAATCAATCTCTGTTCTTTTCTTGAGAGCAGAGTAACTTACCAGAAAAAAGTTGAAAAAAATCTGAAAAGAGATAGACAATGAAATGAGAGCTTTACTTTTGAAACAGAAGACTCTACTATTGAAGAGTTTTTGATTTCCTGCACTGCAACTTAAAGGTCATTATTTGTCTAAAACAAAAGTTCCTTCAAAAATATTTTCCCTCTAATAATGCCACCATTTAGGTCACTTTTTAAATTAAAATAAATTCCATACTGAGTAAGGTCTTGAAATAAAATTAACACCTCACTGAAGACTAAACTGCATTTAACAATAATTCTTGTGCTATGGATCAATATGGATCATTGTAGATTTCCCTGTAATTAATAGTCTTTAACATTTGGATTTTATGCACTTGATAAATGTTGTGCAAGAAACTTTCCATTTTCCAGTGGCATTTCATCACATATATACTTACCCAGCTGTTAAATGTTGCATCTCAATCCCAAATGTTTGACAGATATTAAGAGGGTTCCCAGTTTCTGCCTGTACTTGAGACTTCCCCAACCCACAGCGGGAACTCACAAATTGTGGAAGAGAGTACTTCCAAAGGAACTCTCACATTGAAAGAAGAGCAATGAAGTAATCCAGTGGTAAATTATATAAAAATTCCTGAGACCAGAGAGTTACCTAGAAATAGAGCTGAACCCATGGAAGGACTTGCCTGACATTTTGCAAGGATTAACAAAACTCCACTTCTGTTCATATTCAAAACTCAGGCAGTCTTACTGCAGAAAATAAATAATCATAGTTTACTGATACAGTGATGATATAGCAGCAGGTAAATGACTTTTTCTACCCAGCAAACCACAGGAGAAAAGGTACAGTCTGTTCCTGGCTTGGTCAGAGACAGATGTTACACAAAAGGGTAATTAACAGGAATTAAAAGAATATTGTATGCTCATAAGCACTTTCCAACATGCAGATAATGTTATGCAAAAGAAAACATAATATATAGTTAATATAATATAATGTAGTATA
>VZTO01021781.1:32995-46105 GCA_013400615.1 Syrrhaptes paradoxus | reverse complement strand
AAAGACGGTGAACAATACTTAAATGCCATGTATACAATCTATGGAAAAAGTTTAAAAAAAACCCCAAAACTTTCAAGTTTCAGAAATTTGTATCTTCCAGGTTTTACTGTAATCTTGTCCTTGATTAGATTTTCTAGTTTCAAAGTGTAAGGTCTTAAGAATATTCAAACATTTAAATAAAACATTTGCATTTTAAAAATCAAATAGTTTTCTAGATATTCCAGGCTAACAGCAGTTAAAAGCATTGCTAAATCCAAACAGCTATTCCACTTGCCATTCGGAAGAAATTAGAAAAGCATGCCCCTTTCTCCATTACAGAAGTCAGCCATATAGACAGGATACTTCTTTCCTAAATCTCAAGAGTGTCTAGGAGAGAAGCATGGCTTTATACACACACACACATATATAGGAACTTACCTGTCATATTACAATTTTTGAGAAACAACTGAGCAATTCACCTACCTCCAATAACTCTTTCAATTGCTTGCTCAAAATGCTTTTGGTTTATAGCATCCGAGAGATGCCTTGCAGCAATTAAAGCAGCTTCATTACAAACATTAGCAATATCAGCACCTAAAAGCAGAGAAGACATCAATTACTAATCATTTTCAACAACTTTCTCTCAGTCTAGCATAAAGATAACCTTATCTAGAATTAGATTTCTATAGATTCTCATAGAGCTTGAAAATTAAAGGTAATAGTCTATGAAACATTTTATTACATATAGCATAATCCTTCAAGAGATATTTAAATACATGTACTATGATTATAGGCTTTAGGATTTTTCTCTTAGGTAGACAGCTACCATATAGAACTTATTACCAATGAAGTACTTGTTTGATATATCCTACCTTTCCTAAGTTTTCTGTCTGCAACAGACTGCTTAGACGAGTATATATTTAGCAGAGCAAACTTCCTACATATGGATCCAGTATAGCTCAGACGTTGATGTATCTCTAGAGGATATCCTTTCACATTACTGTCTTCAGGCCATCCCCTTCTTGTTAATGTTATTTGCAGTAATGCTATTGAAGTAACTTAGTTTAAACATCACTGCAATTGCCAGAAAGGTCGACAAACAGACCTCAGAAAACCAGTTTTATACAGACAACGAAAATAGTGAAGAATTCAACTACTGGTCAACACAGATTTTAAATTGATTAAATTACAAGCCAGTAATGAAAGTTCTCACATCCACTCCTAAATTCAACACACATTTACACTACATTTTCCAAGAAGTTTTTACATCCAGAAACAGAAATCCCCCTACAGAATGTGCACACAAACTCCACAAAATTCAAGTCTTCTCTAGTACTATTCAAAGAATCCAACAAACATATTAAAAGGAAGTATACACACGTGAGTGACAGCAATCAGAAATTCCTGGATTGCTTTTGCTGAAGACACAAGAAGCTGCCATTTGGTATGTCATCCTGATTGAGGCAGGCAAAACTTAAGAGCCTCAGAAATTTCGTACTTGCTCAAACAACCAAAGATAATTTCATGGTGTACCAGTAAATAAGAGTGTCATCCAGAAGATCACATGCAAGAAAACCAGAAGTAGCAGGGAAATAAAATTTCTACAGCTTATATAGTAATGCAGAAGAACAGTGGCACGGGAGTTACTTACCAGAAAAACCAGGTGTTAGTGATGCGAGTTTTCTTGCTAGGTTATCTTTATTTAGGACGGAGTCTAATTTTAGAGGTCTAAGGTGAACTTTGAAAATAGATGCTCTTCCTTTTATATCTGGGGGTCCTTTAAGATTAAAGAAGCACGCTTTTACTTTTCACATATATATTCTCATTGAATGTGTGCAAGGAAGTTTCTATGTAAAGCTATGTAAATAGCTGCAGTGATTTCAGCAGCATTCTACAAACACAGAAATATGCAGTGATGCAGATAAAACTTACCGATGTAAATCTGCCTGTCAAATCGTCCTGGTCTCATTAGAGCAGGGTCTAAAATATCTGGCCTGTTAGTACCTGCCAAAATGACTACATTTGTGGTTGTATTAAATCCTGTTGAAGAAATGCAATAAAGAGAAAATCTACATAACTATAATTTCCAAGGAAAAAAAAAGATTGCCCACGTTACAGGGCCACATAAGAACTGGCAGTTTAAACAAATTATCTTAAAGGTGAAAATACTTCCATTTATTAGTGCATTGTCCAGGTCTAAAAAATAGCCTTGGGCTCTGCTTTGTGAAGTACTATATCAAATCTGACTTTATCTTCAAATTATAGATTTGAAGCAATGCCAGATTAACTGCTCCGGAAATTGCAGAACCAGCATGGCCACCTGTATTTTTTTTTTCCAGACAGACTGGTCTCATGCAAAGAAATTTTTTTTGCCTATTCAACTATGACAAAGAGTTATGAAATGCAGAATGATGGTTCTTTTTTCTAAAAAAAATTCTACCAAAACATCAGTCTTAGCAAAATGAGTCACCATTCTTCATTTTAGGAAGCAAGGAAACACAATTTATATTTAAGCTAGAATCCAAATCTTGGTTAACAGGTCTGAACAAGCATATTAGTTCTGTCTCTTATCCTTGTTATTATAATGTAATATTCGATGTTAAATACTTACCATCCATTTCTACTAGAAGCTGATTAAGCGTGTTCTCTTGTTCACTTTGTCCTCCAAAGTTGCCCCTTCCTCTCTTCCTTCCTACTGCATCTATTTCATCAATGAAGAGAATGCATGGGGCATTTTTACGAGCAAGAGCAAATAAGTCTCTTACCTTAACAGAAGAACAGAATATATATCAGATTGGTTTGCCACTGTTCAGAGTTGGGGGGTGGGTAGGAGGGGAAGAGGTACATCAGTAACAGTATCACTACAATTGAGTATGGGTGTTAGTAACTGCTCCAAAGCCTCCAGCCAGCTCTCAAGGGCACAGTAAGTTACACTGTAGCTCCTGCTGAGCAAGAATCACTAATAGGGAGGCCTCGGGGTTTACAAATCCTTCCTCAATCCATAAATTCACAACATTAAACAACCTAAAAGCCTTAAGAAATAACCCCTTTTCCTGAATAACTGAAATATATCTTCAACTTCAGCTCTAAAAGCCTCCAAACTTCAGAGATTTAAAGCAAGATTTCTCTTTCAAGCTCTTCTTTTAATGCACAGTATTACAAGCAGAACGGTGAATGGACATGCTGCCACATGGTAGTTCTTCATACCAAGAAAATAAAATGTTAAGTTTTCCTGCAGTTAGACAGGGTGATGTAGCTCCTACAGTGGACTTAAGGCTTACTCACAAGCTCCTACCATTGTACTCTAACAATATGCTGTTATAGACTACTAGCCATCCTGCTGCTCCATTACATGGGCTAGGAAAACTGAATTCACCACTAAATATTTATTCGGAAGTAAAATTAACTTCTAGAAGTCTGGAAAAAATGGCCAAGACATGAGCAAATAGCCAAAAATCTTTTGGACTTCAGCTTTTAAATACATATTACCTTTCAAATTCTACTGTAGTAGTTACAGCACAATGTAATGATGCATCTTAAAGCCAATGCTTGCAAATAGATCTGAAGGACCTCATTAAACCAGTTCAGCAAGTTAACAGATCTACAACTTGGCAATTGAACTGGAGCAAACAGGAAAGGAAAAATTATGGAAAAATTTTGACCTGAGTGGGAATTACACGCAGCTCAGAGCCCTACTATGTTTTTTTCTTACTTTGTATGTTACAAGGTACAATCAGAGAAGGCTTCCCTGATGACAAAAAATGTACAGCAGATGTGAAGAGATGTGGATCTTGGACAGTATGTTCTACTACAGAAAATCACTCTGACTTGTAAACAGAATTTAAAAAAAATACAATGAATAAAGCATGAAGGAATGTTGATATGGAAAAAGTGTCAGATGCTCAAAGTGAACTATCTTTTGGTTGGAAAGACACAAAGATTCAGAAATATACAACCATTTTTCAGATGGAACCAAACTAAAAATTACAATAATGCATATACACTTTAAAAAAAGAAAAAAAAAACAAAGGAAACAAGGCTGTGTAAGCAGTTTTAATTCTAGCATATCCTAATTTACAAATAATCAATTTATCATCATTATCAACTGTCCTATTTACTCAATTAATTAATAAGAAATTAAACTAAAACACTCTCTCATGTTGTTTTCTACAGGCATCAGAAATTATCAACTGGGTGGAAACCTTGATTCATAGCCAAAGCAGCAACTGTTATGTCAACAGATTTCACCTGGTAGTAAAAGCTGATAATCATCTGCATAGACCAGCAGAGAAGGATTACATCACTTTGCTCTGGGGCATTACTGGTATGGATGGACAACTAATGCCAACAACATGTGCGAGTACCATTATTCTTTCAGGATATCTACTTTCCTAGGGAATATGGATCAGTTTCTTTTCTTCTTGTTTCTCAGTAGTCCCTTCTACGCTGCATGCTCCTTTTTCTAAGTCCCACTCATCTCACATACATGATCGCTATCTCTGTACCCTTTGGCTTTCAGTCACCATCCATATTTTTACCCTGTCAGCTATTTCTGCATCTGTTTCCCCACTCTGTCTATACCCTCTCCCCCCCATAGCAGCTCCTTTCGCCATTTTCCTTACACATTTCCATTCTCTCTCTGCATCCTCATTGAAGCCTCCGCTCCCAACTACCTTCTGCATTTAATTTTCTGAACAGCTCCTGTTACTCTCAGATCCAAGCTCTGTGCCTACCTGTATGTGTCCCCCACTCCCCTTCTCTTTTCTCTTGTCAGAAGACCCAAAATTCAGTGTCTGGCTTCAATTCTCTTTTCCCATCTATATTACTGCAGAAGTCCAGCAAAAGACCATTGAAAGAGACCTAAGCTTGCAAGAGGCATATGCATGCACAGCTGTGACAAACTAAGGACAAAACCTTGGAAAGTTTATCTGGTAACCTCCAACGCATCTAGACATGTGAAAAATGCAGTTTTTCAGGGCTTTACAGAACTCAGTCAAAATTAGTTTTTCTGTGAATTTTCACAGGACATAAAACCACATATATTTGTTTAAGAGCCATTCCATTTCAAATTCAAAGCAAGACCCTAAAGCATTTCCATTTCATGCTAGTAAAATTAGTTTTTTAAATATGAGTAAAAACAATGGTACACTTCCTTAGGTCTGTTTGCAGAACTTGCAGCAAACAAATCTTAGTTTTACAAAGTGTGCCACCTTGCAGTGTACTTTTTAAGGCTTAAGACGAGATTGTTGGTATTTAGTGAAGGTACAAGCTGTTGAAAATGGAGCATAGATTTTGGACATTATAAGGAAGCTTTTTTTTCCCCTGTTACCTGCCTCATTTGTAAAATACTATCAGTAACTTGTTTATAGAATATTTTTCAGCAGATTTAAGTGTCCTTCCTTCCTAAGCAGGAGAAGATAGATTTAAAACTGCCTGTCTGAAATGTAGTTGTAATAAAAAAATAGTTAAAGAAATATGGATGTACTGGAACAGAGCTAACTCACTCCACTTAATATGCTTTTAATGAGCTATTTTAAAAGATTTAAGGCAAAAGAGCACAAAAAATGTTAGACAGACACCTCTGCCTATTTAAATCACCTGATCTCCAGAAATCAGTTATTAGAATCATGACCTGCAGGCTCATATTTCAACCAGAAGCTCATTTGTGGGTCCCAGACAACTATTTAAAGTTTGACACCACAAAGAGAATAAAGTACTTCAAAGAAAAAGGAACAATCTAGAGCAGGAGGAAACATTCCCATAGCAGCAGTCAAACAAGCTACATAGTTCTGACCCAGCTAGTAAATTTGCTTCAGAGTAGAGCTGGGAGAGTTCGGTTCTGCTTTCTTAAGATCCTGCAAAGAGGTAAACTCATAAGGTCCTGATGGCCTGCAACCACATACTGAACTGTGTTATTTCCTTTTATGAAAGGTACATCCATGATTCTTGTGTTTAAACAATCATCTGGCATCACTTGTTAGTAATCTGCATCGATGAAAGAACTTCAGCTATAATCAAACTGCCTCCCAAACTTGACAACATCCATTCAACAGCCAATACTGAAACTAAAGCGCAAGACCAAAGACTTACTCGAGCTGGACCCACACCAACAAACATCTCTAAGAACTCCGAGCCATTGACTGTGATGAATGGTACATTAGCTTCTCCAGCTGTAGCTTTAGCTAGAAGTGTTTTCCCAGTACCTGGAGGACCTGTCAGAATTGCCCCCTGCAAGAGAAACAGGTATATTTTTCTCATGAAGAAAACATAATATAAGTCTATGAAATACCTTACTTAAAATATCTACACTTTATGATGTTGAGTCCACTGGCTCTTTTTCCACCAGTTAAAATTGGCAAAGCAACTAACTGAAGATTCATCTCTCATTTAAACCAGCAAAAGAACAACAACATACTACAACATTCCTATGCTGTCTTAGGTTTACAGGAGCAGTGTTTTCTTTGACTGACCAAAATAAAGCTATGTCATCAGATGGGCTCCCACAACAACACAGCCAAATGACAATTCTATAGAAGTTATACACAACAATGATGCATGATATGTATAATTTCATGCATGTACACATGCATGATATGTATAATTTCTGACCCATGTGAGCTTTACGTACTCCACAAGGCAAATCTTCTGGGACCACAGTTATACTGTTGGTACTTAATAACCTATTTCTTTTTTTTCCTGACTTTGAGAAGAAAGAAGCCGGAAAGCATTGCATATGTAAACATTCCTAATCCAATTTAGAATACTGAGGACTACCAAAAGAATAAAGTCTTAATCTGCTAAATCATCACTTCCTTACCTTTGGAATTTTTGCTCCCAGATCCTCATATTGTTTGGGATTTTTCAGAAAGTTAACAAACTCCATTATCTCTAATTTAGCCTCCTCGCAGCCAGCTACATCTTTGAATTTAACATCTATTTCATCCTTAAGGACTTTGGCTGTGGTTTCACCCACACTGAAGAGTCCACCCATTCCACGCCCTGCTCGACCTAAGCCTGCAGGACCTCTTCTTAATGTGTACAGTAAAGAACCGATAATCAAGATTGTAGGCAGCAAACTCAGGAGAAATGATCTGTAGAGAAAAAACAAACAAAGCAGAAAACCACATATATTACAAAAATCCATTACTACACGTAACATGTACAAAATGTTGTTTCCATCATACACAACCCTGAACAAATTCAGGACAAATACTCGATTAACTTGTAATGTTTAAATTTTTTCCAGTTTTTCAGATTGGAAAATCACCAAAATAAATTTGAGAACAACAACATAAAAAGATTCTGAATTACAGAAGTCAGAGGCCAAAAAACTTCTTATAAGTTAAGGAAGTGTTGGAATTAATTTTTCATTGCCCATCCTCCTTCCCTCATGACTTTAGGAAAATGTACATTAATAATCTTAGAAGATTACACATTTCTACATCTGATGTTTACCGAGTGACAGTTATGGAGTTTGTTTTGTTATTTTTTGTTTTTAAACCAAAAACATCATCAAGTTACGTTAATGAGTTTTACTGAGGAAAACGGCACTATCTAATAAACAGAAGTAGCTAATTTTCTGTGCCCTTCAAAGGTAAATTCAAAGGACCAGTTTATGCAAATGGTTATATTGTCAAAATAAGTTGTGTTAGGTAGACTATAATAGGTGTATGCTACAACTTCAGGCAGAAATTTCTCTCCAAAATATAATCTTGCTCTTATTCCATTAGATCCTTCTCAATTTTATTCTTTCAACGTCTCTATTTCCTTTCCCGATGGCCACAGGTTTTGGGTTAGTTGGTTTTTGGTTGGGTTATTTTGATTACTCGTTGCCAATTATCCTTCACTGTCTGTCCTCCAGCTTTCTAGCATAGGTCAGGCCAAAAATCCTAATACTAACATAGTCTTCATTATCACAGTATCTGAGCACTACATAGATTTTTCTGTGGCAAGACCTTCCAAGGAAGAAATCACAAAAGATTCTGTCAACACTCAGCAAAACCAAAATGCTGAAAAGAAGCACTATCATACATGAGCACAGGATTTCCTGACTTTACTGATATCCCATGTTTCTGAGATGAAAAGAGAGATTTTCCCTATCCTATGGTATTCAGCAGATTCTGATCTGGCAGAGAACGGCAGTACTCTCTGACCATGTAGCTGCTGTTCTCTCCAGTTTCCTGTGGCATTTCTGGGACAGAGAAATACTGGTGCTCTTCAACATCTTTATCAACGACATAGATGAGGGAATCGAGTGCACCCTCAGCAAGTTTGCAGATGACACCAAGCTGAGGGGTGCAGTTGATACAACAGAAGGAAGGGATGCCATCCAGAGGGACCTGGACAGACTGGAGAAGTGGGACCAGGAGAACCTAATGAGCTTCAACAAGGCCAAGTGCAAGGTGTTGCACTTGGACTGGGGCAATCCCAGGTACGTCTATAGACTGGGAGAAGAACCCCTTGAGAGCAGCCCTGCGGAGAAGGGNGAAAGGTTGAGGGAACTGGGCTTGTTTAGCTTGGAGAAGAGAAGGCTTCGGGGAGACCTCATTGCGGCCTACAAACAGGAGGGGGAGCGACTGTTTACAGGGGTTGATAGTGACAGGATGAGGGGGAATGGTTTTAAACTAAGAGAGGGGAGATTTAGGTTAGAGATTAGGAGGCAATTTTTCACTCAGAGGGTGGTGAGACACTGGAACAGGTTGCCCAGAGAAGCTGTGGATGCCCCATCCCTGGAGGTGTTCAAGGCCAGGCTGGATGAGGCTTTGAGCCACCTGGGCTAGTGGAGGGTGTCCCTGCCCACAGCAGGAGGGTTGAAACTAGATGACCTTTAAGGGCCTCTTCAACCCAAACCATTCTGTGATTCTATTCCATGAAAAACAGACACTAAGGAAAGGTCCAGAGAGACTGTGGTCAGAAGGAGGGCTTCAGCAAGTAAGAGATTTGTGTGAGGCTGAAGACGACATAGGAACTGAAATACTTTTCCCAATCTGTTGTGAGAAGACTCGGGCTGATGTGCAGCCTCCTCACACAAGCACCACATTTCCCTGTACACTGATTTTTTTTCCAGATTTGTTAAGTAAGGGCTCAACAGGTTTATTTATGGACTGCCCTTAAAAGCATGCCCCATTAGACAGGAACAGTGAAATGAGGCAGAAACAGTTTGTAGAAGAACAGGGAACAGAAAACCTCTATCTGGAGTCACAGGATGGTCCAGAGTTAAGGCTACTATTTTTCCTGGTGCCCACAAGATAAATAGGCAGCAGCAGCTTCATAAAACACATTGCAGAAATAAACACAACTTTCCTTTCCATCCCCAAAAACTGAAACACACATCACAGTATCAAGAATGAAAATAAAAGAGAGGCAGCAAATGAGCATTTTTCATTAGTAATATGAGCTACTACACCCAAAGTTGAATTTTCTGATGGTACAAAACCTATTTCACAGACACCATCAGGAGTCATTTTCAAACTGCTGACTTGGATCAAAAATAAATCAGTTCTTAGGATAAAACATTACATCTATCTTCTAAGCCATTCAGAAAACCATGTCTAGTCTCTTCTAAAGCCCAGGTCAATAAAACTCAGTGACATAAGAGCAACACAGAAAATACAAATCTAGTGTTTGAGCCACTATTCCCTACTGGGGACACAACAATGTTGTAAATCCAATGTCAGTACTATTCTTCTTAATCAACTTAGAGATTAAAAGCATGATGCATTTCCCAGCTCCTGCTAACAGGTAGGATAGTGTGATTTACTTAATCGCTCATTTCTTGCCTTTTTGCAAAGCCCCAGAATTTGACTTCTGCTGAGTTCATGGGCAGAAATTGGGGCCTGTTGTATCTCAGTCAATATACTTTCATTCTATGCCATATTTTGTCCGTTCAAAAATCTGCATGAATGCCTTCTCTAGAGCTCTACTGCTGTGCCTGTCTGATTCCTGCTCTAGTACGAGTCACCTGGAGGAAGGGCTTAAATGAAGGAAGCACTAACTGTAAACAAACATTTATGTAACAAGAAGCTATATTTAGGGTAAGAGGATATGGATTTCTACATAGACAAAGTAGTGAACAGCTCCTCTTACAGTTAACATTCAAAGACAAAACCAAGATTATTGTTATTCTGCCATCTAGTGAAGCATAAGTTGCATGACTTACAAATCTACTTTACTACTGTAAAGAGAACCATTTTTTATCAGGAGACCTTTTTTAAAGCAACTTCTTACCCATCACTCTCTGTTGAGTAGACTACAGGCAATCTGTTCTCCACTTCTATTCCCAAATCTTGCTGAACAGTTTCAAGATTCCGTTCAAAAGTGTCCACGCTACCAATATTAAACCAGACGTACTGCTATAAAAAAAAGTAGAGATCACCACAAAGTGTCCTATCTTATTTCAGCTCCATTACAAGGCAACTTCTTGTAACACATACGCAAGCAGTTCTCAGAACAGATTTAGACCAAGTTTAAGTTGCTTTGTTAAGTGCGTAACTGATCTAAGGGGCACCTAATAAATCTAAGGCGTACCAACCTGAATACATTGTATCTGTCAATGCTTCTAAAGAAATCATACACTCAATAGTTTGGGGGCACTTTAAATAGACTAAAATCCTGACATTTTCTCCACGATCAAACAGAAGGAGCATAGGTAAACAGATCTTTAGAAGGGAGCTATGCAGTCAGAATAATACAGAGCACTGAACCAGCAAACACAGCAGCCATACAACTTACTGTTTCACCTGAAAGTCTCAGCCCTTCTGATTAAGAAAAGTAATTCTCTACTTTTGAAGTCCATATTAGCTTTCAAGTTAGCTGTCTTCACAGAAGACAGCATGAACTTTTATCATACACTGGGAAAAAAAATCCAGACATTACTTTCAAACAGTGTTGTTGAGATTTGGTTTTTCAAGAAAATCTCTCCTTTTGCACTACAACCAGTCTAACTTGCCCCTTGCCCCTACTTATCCTAATACTGCAAAAGGAAAAAAAAAAAAAAAAAGAGTAGTTCTAAGTATTAACTGATTGAGAAACTAAGGGAACTGGTGGTATGTGGGCTAAAGAGTAGGTGTATAAGTAAGTCACACTGAAACTCACTGATGAAGTAATTGCTGCAGATGACACTTTACCCCAGAGGCACTTGCAGACCTTGTTTAGAAAGACAGTTAAAAAAACCACCACCACCAAGGAAGAGGTAATCTGATAAAGCTTCTCTAATGCTTTTTCTAAATTTTCCACATTGTGTATGAGATTATTTTATTTTTTAAGTAGGTCCCTGCCACTGAGTATTTTTATTCTTTTGAGAACTTTTGCCTACATCAGACTGTTCCTGACCGCGCTACTAGAAAAATAACTCTCTGAAATAAGTACTTCTCTCAAGAATGAGAGCACTCAGCTTCATTTTAAAGACTAGTATCAAATGGAGACAAAGGTAAACATTTCTCTCAGTTTTTCAAATAACTGGCTGAAGGCAGTCTAGAACAGAAGAAATCCAAAAGTATGTGCAGTTAAGTCTGGGATTTTTTTGAGCAAATGAAAAGCAGCAGTTAGAAATACAAAACCTTCATCAATTTCTCACTCTTCCTGGTTGTGTATTTGTATTAAGAGCATGGTGCTGGAAAGGAACTACTTGCCATAGTTTTAAGGTATCTGTGGCAAAACAATTGGTACAGTAAAGTGAAAAACACAGAATGAAAGATAATGCGAAGGGTGAGTGTCAGGAGGATGGAGCCAGGCTCTTCTCTGTAACATCCAGTGATAGGACAAGGGGCAATGGGTTCAAGCTGGAACATAGGAGGTTCCACTTGAATATGAGAAAAAACTTCTTGACAGTGAGGGTGACAGAGCACTGGAACAGGCTGCCCAGAGAGGGTGTGGAGTCTCCTTCTCTGGAGACATTCAAAGCCCGCCTGGATGCGTTCCTGTGCGATCTGATCTGGGTGTTCCTGCTCCGGCAGGGGGATTGGACTAGATGATCTTTCGAGGTCCCTTCCAATCCCTAACATTCTGTGATAATGTAACAGTAAGACAAAAAACATGTTTTAGATTAAGAGATTATTAATGCTCCAGACCAAGTTTTCTGCATCAAACTTTACTTAAAATTGGTTTGCTGTTTTTAATGTCTCATGTATATGTATTAAAAATGTTTACCCATTCATGAGGAGACTTTCCTGAAACAAAGATCACTCTAACAAAGCGCTTGTTCACCACTTCAAGTCTGTCCACCTGTAGGAGGAAAGAACAAAACTTGTGAGGTGTTCAGAGTGTACAGTCACTGCACTTCCGTCACAGCCAACAGCTACATATACCAAATATGAACCTGTTCTGTTTTCCAGTAAAAAGAAGAAAATTAATGTTGTAGATCAGGATGGTTCCACAATCTAGAGTCTGCTATTAGGAATGGCCTGAGGAATCATGTACGCAATCAGTAAGCAAAGAATATTGGCACATTAGAATTCAGGTTGAACAGATGAGCTCATGATCTTTCTTAAGGAAAAAAAAACCCCAATGCACACCTCAGTTCAAACCACAGGTACAGTGACATAGTTAAACAATATTTAACTATTTCAATGGTCAAACACCAAAAGCAATATACCACACAACTCCAAACTTTTTGTAGCAGCTTCCAAAAAAACCCCCAAAAGAACAGAATGAGGGAAAACTTAACATTGCTCTTACAGTTGTTTTCCCTACTAGAAAAGATTTCCTATGATAACATATTAAACACAATAACATCAATTAGATAAAGAATTTAGTTGAGGTAACAGACCATATAAACTAAAATCAAGAACTGAGCTGCAGGTTTACAGATATATTAAGCATTTCTTTTTTTTGATAAAAGAAATCTCAAAGGGTTGGTTTCTTGAATTTGACAGGACCTCTTCAGAAGGCAACTGAAGTTTCTTTCCATTTTTCTTCCTCTTTCCATAAAATAACAGGTTTCAGCATCTTGAAAGAATTTAAAACTTGCCATGGTTCTACAAGTTGGGGCTGAAGACTAGTAAGGTTTCCCTGAACTCACTACATGTGGCTATTTCTGGCAGAATTGAAGCAAAACATGAGCTAAGAAGCCACTCTAGATGCAGTCTGACTTCATGTAAAACTACCTGAACATCTTTGTTTTGAAAAGCACGT
>VZTO01021781.1:0-24246 GCA_013400615.1 Syrrhaptes paradoxus | reverse complement strand
CATTCCACTGAAAAATTTCTGAATTCTTGAAACTTTTCCTGCTCTTTAAATAAAAAATTTAAAAAAAACCAAAACAAAACCAAAAAAAAACCCCAAACCAAAACAACAGATCCTGGAAACATGACTGAAGGTAACCACGCAAGACAGTGAACATCTAGGACTAACACCTCCTTCACCATCTGTGAAGGAAAGCTCAGTGTTGGCATCTCCACAACAATTTTGTTACAGTCAAAATACAATGGTTGTAGATAAAACCTATTTTTGCATATTAAACAAACTTGTAGGATACTAGATTACATACTAAGACTACCCTAGGAATGCTGACATATCATTAATTTAATTCTAACTTTCCTGAAGCCTTCTCTCCGGGACTTTCTCCCTCCACCCCTTATTAAATGATGAAATACATTAGATTTACTGCAAGCAGCCATCTAGTTCCACCTGCTGGAACCAAGAGGAATACTGAAATATCCTTGTTGCTTGCTTTTACTGTAGACTGAGATAAGAATTCTTAGGCTGCTTGATCCAGATGTTATTTTGTGCCACTGCATGTCTTTGAATAAAGTCTGATACTGAAAATCCAAGAGGATATTTTACTGATCATGAAAAGCACGTGCAGTTCAAAGCACACGTAGTTCAAATACAAACAGGTAGTGAATGTTGCAGCAACAGATGAAATGCAAAGACATGTCTAGTAATACTGGCTTCTCTTCTATGTCACTGATCTCCTACCACACCAAAAAATTAGAGTTATTTATTCCATAAGCTCAGATTAGTTTTCAGTTCATAAAAAGATAGGAACATCAGAAACCTTTACTCCAACTATATCAAACAACAGCTCGCATTTAAAAGAAAAGTTTGAGTAAGCCAAATCTAATTGTCTGTCTCAGCTACACCAGCATGGGTTTATTACAGAATTAAGTTATAGTTTAATCAGGTGGGGAGAAGGGGTGAGAGAGAGAATGAGGGAGTGAAGGAGAGAGAGAAGGGTAAGCAGATAGAGCTTTGGGACAGACCTGAATAACAGAACTTCTTTGTTGCTGCATTGTCTCTACAGATCTTAAATCCCATTAATAAATGCATAGTCACCTGTCAAGGTAATGTGCAGACCGCTGAGTTGTTTTATGAGCAAAGGGAACAACTGACATCACAGCACATTCAGAAGATCACCTGACTGAGTCTGGGAGGCACGCTTTTACACTACCAACTGCTCCAGGTGAGTCCATCGACTAAAACACGCAGATTCCTTTCACCACAGCATACCACAAACGCACAAGTTGTTAGAACCAAGCTACACTGGCAACATCGGCTTGGGTTTGGGCTTTTGGTTTTTTTGACTCTGTAAATCATCAGCATGAAAACTGATCAGATTGATCCCGATACAGGACCAGTCCTTGCATTGGATGGCAATGGAATACCACAACAAGCCTAGCTGATACAAGCACACCCACTGCCTAAGCAGAGGGAAAGCAAACAAAGCACATTTTGACTGGATGCTGTTTTGGGCTATCTACCAGGAAACTCTGCCCAGCTTCCCTCAGTCAGAGATGAAAGAACTGTCACAGCACATAAAGCAAAAAAACCTATCTAGTTTGTTTGTTTTTTTTTTTTTAGGTAAACCTTGTGACACCTTCCTAAAAATCAAGACTTTTTAAAATAGAAGTACAAGATAAGCAAAGTACACAAATGTCAGTCTTACAGTAAAAATAACCCACAAAATGTTACTGCTCCAGAGTATAACATAAACTGAAGATCTGTAACACCAAAGAAGTGCCTTCTCCATGATTCCAATATTAAATGAAAAACATAATTTTAAATAAGCAGAACTACTGATTTTACAAAAACTTTGTAACTGTAATCACTATACAAAGCAGGAACAGAAAATACACTTGCTTAGCTACGTAAACAAAAGATCAAGAATCCATTAATTCTAGAAAGTTACAAGCTTACAGCTTTATCCATAAACAAGTTCCAAATCAAAAAAATAAAAGTAAGCCAAAAGTCAATTATCTAACCGTCACCAAAATATTAGATAAGAGCATGTAGAGGGGGTGGGGACAAAAAGCTTTTAAGGAAATCTAACTTAATACAAGCTACTTGGTTATTTTTAAAGAAAGATAAAAGTAATGGCTTTCATGAAAACTAAATTCCTTGTTTTGCTACCTATACACCCACAGTTGCTATGATGAATGCAAAGTTCCCTTCATAGTTCCTATGTTCCATTCCAAATAAGAATTCATTAAATGTTACTGAGAGAAATGAAATTTAGAAGAGAGATTAGAAGTACTGCTGACAGCATTTTATTTACTGTTGTAACGATGTTCAGCTCTGACCAAACAAAAATACAAATTCAACATTAAAATGAAAACACATATTTACACTTTGGACTAAGGTAGTAACATCCTTATGTGTACTTATCTCACAGCTGTCACTATCCTAATGATAACCTTCATACCTACAAGGGTGCAACGATACGCTACAGAAAAATGAAGCAACCTGCCCAAGATGCCATTGAAAGATGCAGGAATTAAGCATCTTCCTTTGCCCAAGCAGCAGCACAGGCCTGTCATTCGCCTGGTATGTTAAGGTTAACAACAAGGGTAACACATATCTTAGAATAGCTGATAGTCTAAACCATTTTACTAAGAATGAACACCCAGCCACCGCAATTCATCGGTTAACACTACAATAGCAGGTTCAAATCCACACTGCTATTGCCCCGTGCAATCCCAGAATGCAGACAACCGACCGCCTGCCTTCTCTTTTCCGTTGCACTCACTGCCAACCCAGATCTCCACACACACAGCTCAGCCCGCAGCACAGGCGCCCTGTGCAGACAGCCACAACCCCACCCACCGCGAACCACCACCCCGCACAAGCAACGGAGGCACTTCCGAGTTGGGGGAACGCATCCCTTAAAAACCCTCCGAGAACCCGGCAGTACCGGCGGGGTTCGGCAGCACCAGCACCTCTCAGCTGCCGTCTCACCCTCCTTCTAGACGAAAGGCTCTCCTCCGGCCTCTCCGGCAGCCGAAGCAGCCCGCAGTGCCCGGCAGTGCTCCCGCACGGAACCTGGCCGCCGCTACCGGGCCAGGAGGCGCCGCACCCACGCCCATCCCCCGGCCCTCGCTTCCCGCTGCCCGGAAGGGCACGTACCGAGCAGGCACGGAGCCGCCTCCGCCAAAGGAGGTGAAGACGAGCCGGGGAAGGCCCTGGGGAGCAGCTCGGAGTCCTTGGCCCCAGGAGCGCTGCACTTCCCCCTGCCCCAGGGTCCCGGCGGTGCTACCCAGAGCGTCACCATGGCAACTGAGACCCTCCCTCACTCCCCTCCCCCCGCCCTCCCGGCCAACAGGCGGGGGAGCGGCCGGCTGGGCCCGCGCCCTGCCCCTCACCTGCACCAGGCAGGGCCTCGCCCCCAGCAGGCCCCTCCCGCACAGCAGCTGTTGCAGCAGGACCCCGGGGAGCCCCCAGTGCCGGCAGCGCCCCCGCGCCAGCAGCAGGTAACGGTGCGCCATGGCCCAACCGGCCGCCTCAGGTCGCCTCGGCCCACCGTGTCCGCCGCGCCGCCGCTGTCGCCCCACCCCCGCGTGCGACGTCTGACCTCATCACGCCGCCGCATGCATTTCCTCTACAGCCGAAGCACCTCTTGGAGCCCACCCCTCCTGGAGACCCCGCCCCCTGGCGGTGCCCGAACTTCGCGCAGCCCATCTCCCTTTGGCCACGCCCCCCCCCCGCGCTGAGGGGGCGGCCGTTGCGGCGGGTGTCGGCCCGGGAGGCGAGGCCGGCGGCGGGGAACGTCTGTTGAGTCGGGGCGTGTGGGTGGTGCGGGGGGACCCGGCACCGTTAAGAAGGGCGGGCTTCCTCGCTGGGGCTGCCAGAGGGCCTCGGCACCCTAGCTCTCCCTCTCGTCGCTGCCGAGTAACGGGCGTGTTGCCGGTTTATCTTGCGGTGTCGTTCAGCTACCCCTGGTAGAAAACTAGAAGAGTTTGTTACCTGGCAATGAGGAAGTTAAACCTGCAACTCAGGGAATATGTGAACAGTGCGATAGTGCTGGATCGGCCTGTCCTGCAAGACAGCCGGAGCGATTTACCCCTCCTCGGGAGTTCCAGGAACTGCTGTCCTCGACGTGTAAGTTATCCCGAGCATGAGGGCCTTTGTTATCACAAGTCCTGAACCTCATTATAGTGTGAAGACCACACCTCCCAGTGGCTGAGACCCTCCTCAGATTAAGACCCTCACTCACCGAGCATGCGTAATAAATGTGAGAAACACTGTGCCTCGAAAGCAAAGCAGGAAAAGAACTAACCAGCTGTGGTTAAAGGGATGTGGCAGAGACACAACTCACCTTCTAAGGGGTATGAACACCCGATGTGACTGTAACCAGGTGTGCTGGCTTTGCACCCCTCTCTGTGCAGAATGCAATGAGACAGTATCTCAGCTCTGTGAGCAGATTGCTGCGCACCAGGTGAGGAACTCCTGTTTCAGGACAAGAAGTTGTCCGCTTTCTTTTTTTCCCCATGAATGCGTTTTTATATCGAGATGTTCACTATAAAATTACTCTGTGCAAAGGCCTTTAGGTGAATCAAGGCGCTTAGCATCATTTCACTCCTAGGCATTGCAATGCCCACACCACCCTGCCCGTGTATTGCACCCACGGCTGTCAGCATGTTTAAAGCAAAACTCCAGCGTTAAATAACTCGTGAAGGTTCCTTTGTGTAAGCGCTAGCTGATCCGTTAGTTTCCAGCTGCACATTTCCGAAGGGAACCGCCGCCGAGCAGCGCACCGAGGTCCCGCAGGCGCTGGGTGCGCCCCCAGCAGGCACCGCCGGGCCTCGCCATGGCGGACTCGGCCGGCGCGGAGCGATCTCCCCACCCCTCCGCAGCCCATGCAGCTGCGCCTGCGCGCTGCCCACCCTTCACAAATGCGGAAAGGGAGGGGGCGCGGCAAGGTGGTGACGGAACGCGTGACGCGAGAGCCGGCTGGGCACGTCCAGTGCCGGCACGCGGAGCTCCGCCCCCCCGTGGCTGCTCGCGCTTCCCGGCCGGCCGGTGTGTGGCTGTCAGACGTCGCCGAGCTCGGGCTGGCCGCTGTCCCCCGATCGCCCGCTTTCCCCCGCCGGCCCTGAGGAGACATCGAGGGCGGTCATGAAAATCTGGAGCTCGGAGCACGTGTTCGGGTGAGGGGCCGGTCGGGGAGGGCTGAGGGGACGCGAGCCCCCCCGCGCGCGTTGGCTGTTGAACGGCGGCGCCGCTCTTCCCACCGGCCGCGCGGACGGGCCGCCGCTCCGGCGCCTTTTCAGGCCAGGCTGGGCCGGGCCGGGCTGTGGGGGGCAAGCCGGGCCCGGCCAGGGTGAAGGCGGAAATAGGAAATGCCACGGGCGCGGCCGGAGGAGGGAGGCTGGCAGCGGCGGTGGCTCCTGACCGGTTATGCCGGCACGAAGGCTCGCCCGGCTGTGTGGGAGGTGGGGGACGGCTACCAGGGCACCAGCTTTTGGTGGCGTTAAATCCTCCGGTGAAGCGGGGGTGGGCTGGGGACGGTCCCCGGCGGTTCGTCAGCGCTTCCCCGCTGCGGGTCTGTCATGGCCTTAAGCTTTTTCCTGCCTGGTCGGACCCTGTGTGAGAGTTTCTCCAACCTGCTGCCGCTTGCGGCGGGAAATACCATGCCAACAGGGCCGTGGTAGAGCTGGCTCGACAGCACATTGCTTGGTCAGGATGTGGGCATTAAAGGAAAAATAACTTTCACACTATCAAAAAGGAAAAAATCCCAAACTATTGATGTCTTTCATGATACCTTCCAAGAGGTATGTACAGAATAACCGTGTATTTTACTGTCCCCGTAAGATACTCTCACAGAGATGCCTAGCAGATGGCTACTAAGTGATAGCTAAGTAAATTTTCTTATCGTCGGTCCTTTTCTGGATTGTACATGTTCTGAGTGTGGTTCTGGTCATCCAATTCCGGTTTTGTGTAATGAAGTAACAATCGGCAAAAGTATCAACTGGTATGTAGCACTTCCTCAAGCTATACCAGGGAGCTGAGGGGGAGGAGGAGGACACCACGGTTCCCATGCAGCTCTTAAAATGCCACCAATAACTCATCTACTACAGGCCTCTTAAAAATTTTGAAACTTGAAGAGTACCAGGGGTGTTAGTTCCCAAAATATTCACAAAATATCCCAGATGTGCAGTTTTAAACTTCTTTAATTACATTAACACAACTGAATTAATTATGCTGACATAGGTGTTAGATGTTCAACTTTAACATGAATTTGGTGTAAGTACACGATAGCTTCTAGTATGAAATGACAGGCAGAGGCTAGTAAAGGCTGCTTGTGTATGGCATAACTTCTGAGTTTGAGGTTAATATCTGTCACCTGGGAGACAAATTCGATTTTTACTTGGTATTTTCTTATCAAGATCTGTGTTGGAACACCCCCATCTTATGGTGTAATGTGTGTGGGTGTAGATAGTTCAGCTCAGGGGTTAGTAAAATATTGTTGTGCCTTATCAGATCTCTCGACGCTTAAAATCCTTCAAGGACACTTAACAAAAATTTGACCTTTTCAGTTTGTATGTCTTCTGTTGATTATGATGTATAATCACTGAAGATAACAAGAAGTTGTTCTCCAGCTCTCCTTCTGATGCGGGAATTGAAGGCTCTATTTTTCCTGCTTGCACCAATAAAGCTGAAAGACTTTTTGTTACTCTTCTTGTTGGAAAAAGAACTTATTTTTCTAAGCTTCTCATTGTTCTGGAGCTGGTGTACTGTTGATGCCCTTCTGTACCAGTTTATTTTAAGACTAAAAGTACTGTTCTTAAAAATCAATTCCATTTAGGGCCCTAAGTGCAACTGCTATGTACAAGTTGGCACCCCTAAGCTTTCTTAAGTTAGATCATGGAATCATAGAATGGTTTGATTTGGAAGGGGCCTTAAAGATCATAAAGTTCCAACTCCCCTGCCATGGGCAGGGACACCCTCCACTAGACCAGGTTGCTCAAAGCCTCATCCAGCCTGGCCTTGAACCCCTCCAGGGATGGGGCATCCACAGCTTCCCTGGGCAACCTGTTCCAGTGTCTCACCACCCTCACGGTAAAATATTTCTCCCTAATATCTAATCTAAATCTACCCTCTTTCAGCTTAAAACCGTTATCCCTTGTCCTATTGCTACACTCCCTGATAAAGAGTGCCTCCCTATCCCTCCTGTAGGCCCCCTTTAAGTACTGGGATATCAATAGCTGAATTTTTAAATGTACCTTTAAAGACTATAAACCTTTCATTCCATCTGTCAGTTATTCTGAATATGGAAGTAAGTGATTTCTGAATATGGAAATAAGTGATTAGGGACAGAATTTCTTTATTGAATCCAGTCCATGATTTATCTAACTTCCTCTATTTCAAAAGAAGATAATATGAAGTTCCACAAGAACAGTGTGGACAGCCTGGCCTCCAGTTGTGGGGCTGCTCTGATCCCAGGAGTTTAAGATTATCAAAACTTGTTTTATAAAAACAGTTCTGTATTGAGAAGAGTATCCATAAATATAATTCATGCTAACAGGCTGCTGGCAGCAGTACTATAGCAGCAGACTTAAGACAGTGAGCTGATACAGTTTCTGAAAAATATGTTTCTTTATTTTGAAATTCCTATTTTTTTTTAGTTGAATTAAATTTCACTTTGCTTTTTTTTTGCTATAGGAAAAAAAAGAAGCTAATGATTTCTTCTTTAGTTTATTTGGTGTGCTTAGAATTATAGAAGAATTTATATTGGAGTGAACTTCTGGAGGTCATCTAGTCCAGCATCCTTCTCAAAGCAGGGCTAACCTAAATGTCAGGTCAGGTTGCTTTTCCGGTTGAGTTCTGAAACAAATTGAGATTCAACAGTCTCTGTGGACAGCTACCCTGTCATTATGTTTTTTTCTGCACGGTTAATTGGAGTGTCACTTGTAGCAATTTGTGACTGTTGCCCCTTGTCCTCATTTCTGTTAGTCTTGGGTTAATAATTCCTTGCTTCACTCTCTAGAAAGGAATGTATTTTTTTCTGTCTGTGTCAATACTTTCTTACTGCCTTTCCAAGCATCACTGTATTCTAAAGGGACTTTGGGGAGCTATGAAGTTGTACAGCACATGCTATATCATGCAAGCTAGATCCTTGATTTAGTGTTGTCTGAATACTTCCAATTAAATACACAATAGTTAAAAATATTGTCTCCTCTTGTTTTACAGACACCCCTGGGATACAGTGATCAAAGCTGCTATGAGAAAGTACCCCAACCCAATGAATCCATGTGTGGTAGGAGTAGATGTCCTCGACAGAAGCCTGGATAACCAGGGGAGGTTGCATAGTCACCGTCTTCTCAGCACAGAGTGGGGATTGCCGAGCATTGTAAAAGCGGTACACTTTCACAGTCTTCGTGGTTTATTAAGGGTGTGGTGCATTTTTATGTCATCACCCGAGTTGGAGCTGAATTCCAAGTAAAAGCTTAATTTATATGAAATATCATCCACGCATATTACATAAGCTGTAATTAGCATACTTTGTAGCAAGAATATGTTGTAGGCTTTAGTATACCTGTAGTGTCTGTATGTGCATACATGCATTCCAAACTGGTCTGTGTCATGTTACGTGACTGATACAACCTACCAGGCTGTAGTCTTGCTACTGATCACAGTGTTCTGGTATCTGTTAATTACTTTTTATTTATTTGGGGTCACTAGGACATTTATGCATTTCAGTTTGGTTTTGTGTTGTTTTTTTTTTTTATTTTAGTAATAAACTTTTTTATTTATTTATTTATTTTTATTTCTTCACTTTCAGATTTTAGGAACAAGTAGAACTCTGACTTACATTGAGGAACATTCTGTGGTAGATCCAGTGGAAAAAAAGATGGAGCTTTGCTCAACTAATGTGAGTGGTAGCTTAAGAAGTTTCTGGTAATTAGTTCTGGAGATTAGGTGTTTTTCTCTTAACATTTAGTTTGGAAATGTGTTTGCATCTTTCATCAGGAGGCAGTTTTCCACATCTTAGTTGGCTCTTTTTTTACCCTTCCTCCTTCTTCCCACAAATAGGAAACTTTAAATACTTTGGGATCAAACATTTGTGATTCTGTTTTTAATGCAAGATTACTTCTCAGAATGGAAGTAAAGTAGTTTGACTTTTAGATTAATAACTTGTTCTACATTACATTGCCATTAGAAGAAAAATTGTAATTTGAAATGCCTTTTTTTCGCAAAATGTAGATTAAGTATTATGCTATGTTTTTGTATCCTGGGAACTCGTAACTGTCAGGTTTAAAGTGGAGCTGTCTGTAAGAAAGCCTTGACTCTGTACAAGAGGCATTGTCTTTCCTGAGTATTAATTTTCTGTACACTGGAAACAGTGTTATGGTGGTCTTGGTCTTGAAGAGCCTCTCTGAATTGCATGCTGTAAATCAGATAAGAGTCAGCATTCAGAGAAAATAAGCACTTTGTACTGTGCGTAGGAACTTAGATTAATATAATTAGATCTAGGATAGGAGAAGGTGCATCACACTTTAGAGGTCTTTTTATTGACTGTGTTCTGGATTTTGTATTCTGTGTACACTGCTTTGTCTCTGACATTAAATTGAGTGCTCTGCTACTGAGCAGTGTTGATTAAAGAAAGCTGAAAGGTGGGAAGTGAGGATTTCACCTCTTTTTTTTCTTTTTAAGATTACTCTCACAAACTTGGTGTCTGTTGATGAGAGGCTGGTTTACAGACCTCATCCTGAAAACCCTGAAAAGTAAGTAAGGATATTTGTTTGCTCCTTTGTGTATAGGAGACATTATGTTAGTTCAATTCAGTTCAGGTAGTAACTTTTATTTATTCTCTTACAGAACTGTGCTAACTCAAGAAGCAATTATTACTGTTAAAGGCATTAGCTTGAGCAGTTATCTCGAAAGCCTAATGGCAAACACAATATCTTCTAATGCCAGAAAGGTACATCTTTATTCTGTTTTCTCCTTCTCTCCCCCAACTCCTGCCTTTCTTTTTGTTGAAATAGTAATTGTCAGTCATGTGTGCTGAATACTGTATTTAATTTCTCTAAACTTTGTGCACAGAGTTTCAACTGATTTTTTTTGTAGGACCTCATAAAATAGAATACAATTTTCCAAAGTATGAAAAAGTTTCACTATTAAATCTTTGTTTTTCAACTAGAATTGCATATCAGCAAGAACAGATTTCTATGTGTATGCTACAGTTGCACATAGCATACTCATATTATTGGGTTTTGTTTGTTTTGGTTTTTTTTCCAAAGCACCTTTTTAAACACTAACTTCCTGTTTCCAGGAGTTAGTGCTAGTAATGAATATAACTTCCTTTTCAGCCTTCATAATTTGGATGTAGCAGTTAACGCTAGCATATTTTCTATGCTGCTTTGTCAGTTGTTCCAGTTCCTATCCATTATTGAGCTATCTCCTTGCTTTTGGCTGAAAGTAAGGTAGTGTAAGCAAAGGCATATTCTTTGAAGAGATGAAACTACGTTGGCTTTTGTAGGTAACACTACACCAACTCCTGTCTCATGCTTGCTTTTTCCACTTGGCTTGCAGCCATGGAGCTGTACTTCAGCATAGGCAGAGCTACGAGAGTGCTTATTCTTGGGCACTTTGTCCTATCCTTCTTCAGGGAAAGTGGAAAAGAAATGGGGTTTCTAGAGAAGCATAGGCATCACTGCTTAACAGCAGGATGAGTGCACCTGAAATTTGGGTTTGTGCTCTGCGTTGCTGGAGAAGTTCGGCACAGTGGGAATCTGGCCCAGGTAACTTCTGTTATGCCAGAGAGCCTGTGCTTTGGCTGGCCCTTTGTCCTTGTGAGAGACACTGCTTGACCAAGGCAGTCTAAGCCAACTTGATAGGAGTTATTGACCAGTTAGATCAGAGAGGAGAAAGCCTCCTTTTCCCCCCTTCTGTGTGATTCTCCAAAAGTGAGAGGAAAACAGCTTGAAATCTGGAGATGGGGAAGGAGCAATGGGTAACTTCTAGACACGGAAGAGTAACTTTAACTACCGGACTGCTCTCTGTGTTTGTTTGAAAGTCATAAATGGAATGTATTTCAGATAAATCACAATTCTATTCTACAGTTTCTACTTAGAAGTTTCTGTGGGGCATGTATTCTTGAAAGAGAAGTCTAAACCGAACTTCAGGCTAACTTGGAGGTAGCAAAGCACTAACTAGTTGGAATGGCCAGATCAACTGTGCACTTAAAAGCGCTGGCTGAATTCCTCTTGTGGCATCTGTCATATATGCATGTCTCCACTGAACTCAGAGAAAGAGTGTAAATATTTCTTGGTACCTATTCAGGTGTTGCCTGTGTGAGAGCTCTATTGCTTTTAAAGATTGTTCTTCGGTTCTGCCGTTTTCAAAGAACACACTGGCTCACAAGCTTCTTGCAAATGAAAAAGACCCTCTTGTCCTGTGTGTTGCACTGAAGAGTCTCTCTGGAGATTTTTGAACTTGTCAGGAATTTGTACTTGCTCTTACCAGCCCTTTCTTTGCTAGCCAGCTTACTCTGCTATTACTAGCTCTTCTCACATGCTGTGCTGTGCCTCTGTGCTCTTAGCACCCCTCTTAAACTTTATTAAAGTTGCAGAAAAATGTTTTGTTGTTCTAAAGAAACAGGAAGTAAGTCTTGAGATTTTGCTTTGAGGTAGAGGTGGTAGATGACACATTATTATTTTTAATTATGATGGAAAAATCATTTGCCCTATGTTGTAAATCTTTTCTGTGTTACTCCAGGGGTGGGATGCTATTGAGTGGATAATTCAAAATTCTGAAAGCGCTCTAAGCTAGCAGTTCTCCACACCTGCAGTTTGTACTAACTAGTGGTAATGCCAGCATTCTTCTTCTTGGTACATTTGCTAGAAAGCATTTCAGCTTTTTTAGCAAATATATGCATGGACTGTAGTCGTGAATTTCATAAATTAACCTGCATGTTAATGCTTTATATATGTTGCACACAGGAATGGCAAATGTTCATTACACTGCAGTTGTAGAGAGTGAGAGTAGGTCAGATCTAGAGTGGGTCAATTAGGCCACACTTATGCCACTGGACAACCAACTTGCTGCAACTATGTCTTGTGCCGCACATTGTTGCTTATGTTTTGAAAGTGGAATGATGACTGCAGATAACTAGGCATGTGAATGAGTCCCTCTACCAAGCGTTTTTGATCTGGTCCTGGTTTCTGTGATTTCAATATGCAAAACCGGTAACTGAAGAATTTAATAAATTGGTTAATGACTGGAATTGGCATTATAAAAATGAAACAGAATTGTACTCTTAAGATATAAAATTGAGCTCTTGGAACAGATTGCCTGATGGGTAATCTCTTGCATAGTGAAATTGTATTTCTTATTTATTTATATGTGCTTCTTTATTTCTTATGTCTAAGGAATATTGTTGCCCTTCTGTGAACTTCTGTGGAAATCTGTACAAAGCTTGAAGTTGTCAGAATGCCAGACTGTGTTTTTCATTGTTCTTGTAGTTACATTCATTTCAGTAGGGACCTGTCCCTTAAGTGATGTGACTATGAAAAAATCTGACTTCAAGGTTGAGAGAATTGTGTCTCCTTGCCCCTGTGATACCTTTGTGCAGACTGTTTTCCTTCCACTAGTCAGTGTGGCCTGTCTCTGTCATTCCTGTATTGGCTTATGCTTCAGCTAAAAAGATGCCTTAAGAAAAAATCCGTTATGCTGCTTCTCCTCCTTAAGAATGTAGGGTTTTTTTACACTACTTACTTTGAGATCACTATATGCCATGAGTGTTTGCTTTTACGTCTCATTCCTCTAAGCTTTTATGGCTGTTTTTGTGGAAAACATCAACTACAAAGGCTCAGCATCTATCAGTCACTTAAGCTCTACCAACAAATCTTCATATGCAGTGTTTGGTCTGCCAAACACATCATACTGCTAACATATGCAATAAAGACTAATATAATATGCATGCTTGGTTATGAATGTGCTTGCTTAATGACTTACTACAGAATTTGTTTTATAGTATGAAACTTTATAGATCAATCCTCTGTCAGATTTTTTTTTTTTGGTAACTGGGTAGTTTTACAGTACTTGGATTCTTTGCATCTTGTTAAGATTTGTAATTTAATTTCCCATACAGAATATTCCTGAATTGTTCTTTGCCAGTATCATGAGTTTATTCTTAGCTGCAAAATACAGCATATAGCGTATGCAGGCCTAAGGAAATGTGCAGATCTTTGTAGTCTCAAAAGCTGAAGGAAATATCTTGGTGCTTCAGGTGAATGTCTTGGATTTTTTAATTTGTTTTATTTTATCTTGTCAACAAATGACACTATGACCTGGTTGTTTCTTAGTCAGAGCCTGTAAAGAATCTCAGTATTTTTCTGCTCAGCATTTTCTACATCAAAGGGGTTTGACTTTCTGACAAGTCTTCTTTGTGCAATTAGACAAATATTACATCTAAGCTGTTGCTGTCTTATTCAGTTCTCCTTGTCTGTGTCACCTAAGAGAGGACATTTCAGCCTGACTTTTAAATGTCCGAATGTGTGCTTACTGAAAGATGATTCTTCCTGTCTCCCCCCAGCTTTGTTCCATACGGAGTACGTGGTTAATTCATGGCTAGTTACAACTTGTTGCTATGCGGGAGCCAATTCCTGTCTGGGTGCTTTTATCCGTGCTTTGCTGGTGTTCCCAGGTCTTGCGCAGGATGTAGGGGCAGTGGCAGTTATCACCTGCTGAAGTATGGTCAACTTGGTGCTCAGATGGAAGGAACTCGGAAGTGAAATCATTCTTCTACGGACTTTTTTCAGCAACCCATACTAAAATGGGACAATTTAAATCATGTTTTCTTGATTATTGTTGGTATTTTTTAAAGGCATATCTTGAACTAAGTGAACTTAAAGATACTAGTTCTTGAGGTAATTCTGAATAGGGCTGAATCTCTATTTCTGAGCTCTGGCCAAGAGTTGAACACTTTTGTGATATGTAGATAATTTTTCTCAGGTTAAGGACTGCCTTCTAGTGTAGACATAGCAATTTGTTTATTCTGTGAATCTGTGTAATATGAAGAACCTGAAGAGAAACAGAGTCAGCCCTTCACTGAACTTAGTGAGGGTCATGAGATAAATACGCTCCTATTCATAGTAAAACTTTATTTCTTTTAATAGGTTACCCTTTGCAGCCTGGAACTGGACTTTTAATATTATTCCAGAGTAATGTTTCTAGCCTCCAAAAAATTCTTCAAGACTATGTGTGTTTTTGACTTTTTTTTAGGTTTTCAAACCTAAAACCTGTGCAGGTTCTTGTTCATGCTTAGTGGTTTATAAAGGACAACAGTAGGTTCTGGACACTTGAAGAGGGTTTTGTTCACTTTATCACCTATAAATGCATGCTACAAAAATAGTACATCGGAGTTCAGAACAACTCTCTGTGTGTGTGGAGGGCTGCTCTCCCCCCGCCCCCCCAATCTCTGCAGAGGGCTTGAACACTGACACTGGCTCTCATGAAGACTTTGGACTTTGTGGACTCAGACTCTTTGTCTCCAGAACTCCTGTAGACTTGGCCAGAGTCATGTAGCTCCCAGTTACTGCTTTCCACTGTTTGTACTTCTTATTCTTAGCAGGGTTATAGAGGTAAATGTCTCTTGGCTCCACTTTAAGTGGAAAAAGGCCAGGTGTTTTCCTGGTCCAGTCCCATCTGCTTGTTTTCGCAAAAGCTGTCATTTTGAAATTGTGGAGCTCTAAAATCTTGCACTTTTGTTTAGTTAAAGTATTCTCTTTCTTTTCTTGGCTTCATTGTGTGGCTGGCTGTGTGCTCATCTTGTGGTTATTGGGGTACAGCTGCTACAGGGTCTTCTTAAGGTAAAAGGTTTTTGACATCTTTATTTCGCTGGATTCCCCAGCTCTTACTAAAGCACTGGCTGTCAATGCCTGGCTTTGAGGCACTGCCATTCTGAGAACTGAACAAAGACTGTAACTTGGTATAAAATGTGCGACTGTTAGTTAGTCTGTTTTATATGCTGAAAAGTTGCTGTGCATGAATATAGAATTCAGTGCGAGTCCATCTCTGAACTCTTGCTGGCTATCAAAGCAATTAGTTGCTACTTCAGAGAGCTCTTGGAAGCCTATATATCTTTGTTCTGGGTCTTCTCAAAACTGTCCATATAACTTGGTTAATGAATCTGAGAACAGTATCTAGACTTTGCCATACATTTGCTGATATTCTAGGAGTGGTGGGAGTAGCAGACAACAGCAATATTCTTATATGAGGGAACTTAACTGCCGAATTAGGCTTTTTGCCTAGGTGGTTCCTGGGAGCTCACACCGATATTGGGTTTACTTCTTGTGTATGGGCTAAGCAAATGCCTTAGCACTGAAGTTTCCGTAAGAAGATGCTGAGAAATTATCAATATAATCTGATATCAAACTATGCAGGGCATGAAATTAATTTTAAAACAAGTCTCGTGTCTGACAGAGGAGAAACTATAGCAACATGAGCAGTGGTGGTGTATCTGTTCCGATCCTAAATTCCAGTATTTTCCTGGCAGGGTCGCGATGCCCTGGAGTGGGTGATCAGCAAACTAAATGCAGAATTGGAGGAACTGAAGTCAACGCGCGAGGGCATGAAACCGTCCATGGCAGCAGCATCAACAGAAGAATAAATTCAAAAATACCAAGTAACTGACAGAAAAGTTTTATTCTACAGATTGCTTTGTAGATCTCCCTTCCAAGGCTGATCTGCAGAGGTTTTATATATTTATAAGAATATTGGATCAATGGAAAAGTAACCTCATCTGTCGTCTCCACAGCAGCTCCTGTTGCCTACTGAAGATTAGATTGACCTCCCGCAGATGTTCTTTTCATTTAAACAGTTTATTTTGAACACTGGAAGCAAAAATATTTAGCACATTTAAAACTGCCTAAATGTGCCTTTTATAACAAAGATAGAGAGTATGTTATATTGACACCATTTTCATTTTTTGTACTCAAACTTGAAAAGAGCGCATGTGTTGTGTTTTCCATGTGAACGTTTGTTCTGTGAAGGGCTGGTAGGTACTAGAGCGCTGAATTTTGTCTGTTTTGTAATCTGATAGTGTCATAGGACCATTTAAAGGGAACTACATGAGTCAGAACATGATGCTGTAGAATGAGGTATCTACCTAGAGGATCATCCCAAAAAGCTAAAACTTGGTGTGGTACTAACTTTTCCTATGTTGTTTATATGTGCTGCCGGAACATGACACACAAATACCTTACCTCTTAGATGTTTGTATCCAAACAGAGATAAAGTTTCTATTGATGTTAATAGCCTAAAACAGTATTTTTGCTGGGAGAAGGGTATAATTTATTTTCATATTTATTAACTTGCCCTAGTTCTTCCCCTCCCTATGAGGAGAGGAGTAGTAATTCCTGGAAGGTGCTGGAAAATACTTCTCTTTTTATCTCCAAGAAGGCTACTTGTAGGCTACTTGAATGAAGAGACTGGGCTGTTCAACTGGTCTTTGCTCTTCACATCATGTCTTAACTGAGGGAGAGACTGGTGCAATAACCGAAGAGTTGAAATGAGAAATAAGCAGGAAATTTGAAATCCAAATGGTAAGGTTTCATTAACATGTACTTTTCATGCCCTGAATTGAGAAAACAAGAGTACAAGAGAAACAAATGGACTCTCCTTTTGAATGCTTTCTACTGACTACCACTGTAACTGAATTTTTTCAGCATTTTTCTACATTGGTACAAAACATTTGTAGGATAATTTTAAATGCTTCTCATTATCTGGAAAAACACTCCGGTAACTGCAGTAGTTGCTGCTTATAAAATGTGCATAAATATGTATTTGTAACAATCCTAGCCTTGTCTGATGTTCACAAAATTTTCATTTTTGGTCCAGGTGTAGTATACATTTCTTAGACAGCCCCCTGTTAGGGCATTTTACTTTTTTTTTTTTTGTTGCACACACAAAGTGAAATAAATGTTGCAAGGATGTTTACTCATTCAAGTGGCAAGCATGTGTTTAGGAAGCTGTTAAAGAGCATGAGTAACTTCTAAAAAAATAGAGGAGTAAAATGTTGGTCACTGTTTTGATCTGGTAATTTAAAGTGTCTGTAGCTTAAGGGAAATTTAAGCATTCATACTCTGGTTAGTTTGAAAGTGAACGTTAATTTAGGTGTAACTATGGTCTCACTAAATTACATGGTCCTAATGAATAAACTTAATTGAAAAATATATACATGTTAGTCAAAAGCAATTAAATGAGTAGCTAATATTCACATTGCTCTTTTTATATGGACCTAAAGCCTTTCTTATTTTGGAAAAGAAACGTAGAGTTTAAAGGCTGATAGCAGCTCCTTTCCAGAGGATAGGCTGGAGAGCTTTGGTGCAGGTCAGTTGTTGTGCTGCTCAGAGGAGTGACGCCAATTCCTGGATAAAGAATGCAGAAGATACTGTAGCTCCTGCAGGTGTTCTGCTGCGAAGGGGAGTGCAGCTATGGCAGAGCTCTGCAAATGAAGGGAAAATACGAGTGTGTGCACATGTGGAAACCTGTACTATTCTGTTCCATGCCTTTCCATACACGCCTACTGTCAAGGCAGGGGGTAGAAAAGTCTTTGGAGAGGTTCACTTATTGCTTTGGTTTGGAAGATGAATTGTCTAAAGCTGCTTTTGTCAGATTTGAAATAATTGCTTAGTGTTGTCTTAAAGCCGGCTGGCACTAGCTGGTGTCCCTGAAATGTCACCACAGGCTCCTGTGCTCTGTCTAGGGCCAAACTCCTCTGCCACACCTTAGGGTAGTACCAGTTATGCATGAGTTCTCTGGATTACTTTCTTTGCACTTTTGTTTCCTTCTTCCGGAAACAAACGCTTACCTGCTTGTGTTGCAGCAGCTGTTTCTGTTTCATTCCTCACTGCTTTTGGGCTGCTTCCTCTCCACGGTTCATGCTCCTTGGGCACTATATGGCTAGGTGTTTGGTTTTCCAGTCTGTCTGCTGCTCTACTTGCTGTGGATCAGCACCTTGCTTGCTTGTGCTCAGTCCTCTTCTGCTTTTCTCTAGGCTAAATGGGAGTGGGGAAGCTTTGTGTAGGAAAAACATTTCTTCTAGAGGCCAGTTCCGTCACCTCTCTGCTGCTGGACAGTGCTGCTGCTTCTCACCTTGTCTTTGAGGTAGGTGACACTCCTGCACCTGTGGGCATCTCAGTCTTCCTGTGGTTGCTCACTTTGCCAGCGTGTACAAAGGACCTTGCATGCAGTGGTCACACTGGGACCAGGTAGGCTCCAGTGTCAGCAGATGAAGTGATTCTTAGTTTTCCAAAGTTTTCCTGGACACTCTTCTGCTTTCCGCCCATCTAGTTTGCATACGGGGCCCCCATGCTGCTTCTTCCTTGACTATGTGTCTCTTCTCAGTGGGCTCTGGTGGGATCTGTAGCTGTGTGTTCGGCCCTGCTGTGCATAACACTGTTTTTGAAGCACTCCATTTCCCACCTGGCTCTGTCACTGTTGTAGTCGGAGCTGACCTTTGGCACAAAAAAATCCTTACCTTTGGAATTGCTTGCCTTGGTCCTTTGCTAGGAAGATTCCTCCATCTTTTCTTTATTTACTGGAAATGGCTAAAATATCTTTCTGAAGTATGTTTGATGTCATGTGCATTGCCTGAGGTGTCTGTCAAGGACAGAAAGCCCCAGATGAGGGAAGTGCTAGGCTGCTTGCGGGGGGGGGGGGTGTGTGTAGCTTTTTGGATTGGTGAAGAAACAGCCAGGTACATAGGAGGGAAAAATTATAAAGCAGAAATGGCATAAAGTCAACACTCAGTAACTTGGAAGGATCTTGAAGCTCTGGGGACCAAGCAGGAGAAAGCTCAGCACTTGTAACCATGCTGATTAATGGGTAGCAAGTGCCACTGTGAAGAATTCTGCATTTTGAGAACTGGGAACAGAATTAGAGTTTTGTGTTGGGGAGGGAGGTTGTTCGCTGCTGTTGTTCAAGCCACTGAGGCTTGCAGTTCAGTGTTTCTCAGCTGTTAGGTTGCGATTCAAGGGAAAGGGAGTAGGTGGGGTGGGGGTGGAGGGGCGTGTGTGGGGAGGTGATCCAGTTTTAGGAAATGCCAGTGTAGTGGATCTCCAGAGTGGTTAGAAGGGTGGCTGCTCACCCTGCCCAGTCACTGCAGCTGTGACACACACTTGCTGTGGAAGGATGAAGCTGGGGAGAGTTGGTTCCTGATGCAGGGGAAAGGGTGAGGGAAGACGGCAGTGTGGTTCCCAGAGTGTGGCAAACTGGGTGCATTAGCACTTGGCCCTGAGTGATTTAAGATGTTGAAGACACCAAGCCTGAGGTAAACTCTGGTTTCTGATTGATGTCTGTTTTTCGTGCAGGTGCAGACAGGCTCATGTTAGCAACAAAAGGCATTAACTTAAAAAACAGTGTAATCAAATAGTCCTGTGTTGGTCCTGTGTGTAATTGCTTTTGTGTAGACTATCCTTTGTTTGTTTTTCTTTTTTTTTTCCTGACTTGACCTTGCACCAGTGTGAGTCCTCCATGCTCCCCCGCACTTCTGACTTCTCCCATAAGGGTCAGCAGGCATGATGGGGGAAGGGTCGTATTTGCTGGGGAAACAGGCAATCCTAGTGTAAGTTGCAGTATTCCTGAAAGACTTGCTTAACGCAACTGAAGACACTGAACTGCAGCACTTAGCATGTATCAGGAACTGATGTATAGCACATATCAGGCATTGATGCAATGATGTAATAAAGTAGCACTGAGTAAGATGACCAGTGACACTCCTTGATGTGACACTTCTCATGTAAAACTTCAGGTGGAGCAGTGGGTAACACCTCTCCTGTTCTTGCATCTTCCTAGATTGTAAGCTGTGAAGGGCAGGACTCTGTAAAGTGTCTGTGTACACTATGGTGCTATCTTCAATAAATGACATCCTCAGTTTAAAAAAACGCTGTTGGGTGTAACTGCTGTAATATAAAACAGGCTGTTGGTTTTCAGAGAAGGCTGCAGAAAAATTGTGTTTGTGCTGGGTAGGCAGGAGGACCCAGTACCAGGATCCCTGGAGCTTGCTGTAAGCCACACGTGGTACTGGTCAAAAGCGCTGCTGGGGTCTTCTGGGCCTGAACTGGTACCTCCACTGCGGTCTGGCAGCTGCTTTAATTTGCAGTACAACAGGAAAGAGTCATCTAAAATTATTAGCTTTGACTTGTAAGAAAGATCTTATTTATTTATTTATCTATTAAACTCTCTTTTTACCCCACCACCACTACTTACCACCAGTCAGAATCATGCAGGTTATGGGCTAGCCTTTTAATGGCAGCTCTGGGAAGCAGGTTGTGCTTTTGCTATGAATGTGTTCAATGAAAAGGCATTTTTGTGAAGCACAAGTCCTGTCCTCTTAATTTTTCCACAGCTGAGGTGACTGAGGTATGATGCTCATTTTATTGGAAGGCACCTGCAAGTAAAATCATCAGTAAAGGCTCCTAATTTGGGGCCCTGCTGGTACAATACTTTCCCTTCTTACTCTTCTATAATGTTTCTAACCTAGTTAAAATCTGCAGCAGCTGTGGTTTGGGGCTCTACCTGACCAAAGCAACTTGGAACATGCCCTTACCAGCCGTGCTGTGTAAGAAATGATGCTCATTGTCTTTACAGTTAGCTCAAGAAAGGGCGAGCCATGGAACATAATTTTAAAGAACTTTTTATTAGTAGCGCATAAACAAGAAGTTGCATTTCAGTACCACAAAACATGAAAACAAGCAGAAGACAATTCTATTGCCTTTGTCTGTTAGAGCTGATGCCCTGGATGTACCCGAGGCCGCACAGATGGTACATGCTCAATGACAGCACAGCAGCACAAGAAGTTTGAAGGGGAAGGGTTTGTGCTTTGGGCCTTTTAATGTCCAAAAAGTGCATCTTGTGTTTGGGCTTTTCTTTTTTTCCCTTTATTAAAGGAGGGACAGGGGGAACCAGCTTTAACAGAAATACAGCTCAAATTCACTCCTTGGATGTTTGTTTTGCTTTCTAACTCACGGGTAATGCAACCACCAGCCCCTTCAACGTGCTGCTCGGAGATGTCTAAGTCAAACCTGGGCCTTGGCCTCTACCTGTCCTGTGAGCTGGGCCCCCAGAACGCAGCCTCTCTCTATACACACGTCAGTGTAACTGCTGCTTATTTCCACCAGGCTTTGGAAGCCAACCTTCTGCAGAAGTTGCACCAGCTCATGCCCATGGCCTTTAATTCTAGATTTATCAGCCCCTGACATCCCGTGTAACAACCCCCCACTGCAATGTTTGGCCTGTCCTGCGAAAGCCAGAGCATGGCTGGCTCCCACAGGTACACGCTGACGTGTCTGGTTAGGGAAATGCAGGGAGGACCTGTCGCTTAATGTAAATGCTACAACTGCACGGGAGACACCAAGAATGTTTGGTTTTTTGTTTTTTTTCTTCATACTGGATGCTCACCTTTTTAGCAGCTGCAGGTTCGTGTTTTTTTTTTAATCAAATGGGCTAATAATCGAACAGGTCTTTTCCATCCGTGACTGTACATTAAGTAGCCTGGCACCTTGAAAGACTGTCTTTAAAATGTATCAGCTATAGAAAGGTCTGTTCCCAATGGCTTCCTTTAGAACCGTTCTACAAAAACCATCTCAACAACCTTTGTAGACTGCAGTGGTTTCTGCCATTATTTCCGGAAACAGAGCCCAGGCTACCTGCATATCTGACCCTCAGTTCACCCCGGTGCCACTGCAAAACAGCCTGACCCGAGAAGAAACAGAGAAGTTAATGAATCGCAGTTTAGTGCAAAGAAGTAAGGAAAGCTACTGCCACAGAAAATTTGCTGTGTCTATGTGATAACTATTTAGCTCCATCCCCTGGTTATGCAGTATGACATTTGTTGAATGTGGACTACAACAGTGAAATTCATTCACACATCTTTGCTTGTCTAAAGTTGTAAACTTTCAACTATCTGGAATTCAGTGCACCTGGAGGTGGTGCTAAGTGCTTTCAACTACTGAAAGCTGATGGGCACTGGGCACTCATCTTTTTCTCAGCACCTCTCAAAATTCTTTAAACAGTTGTAACCACTTTGTAGTCCCTGTTTTTGCAGATGGGGAGCGGAGGGCACTGAAAGGCTCACAGCTCGTGCCGCTCAACTGAGCAACAAGAGCAGCTCTGGGATTGTCCAGGGTCAAGGTGAGAGTGCTGGTAGGGCCATGGGCTCCCTCTGCTCGGGGCTGCTGGAGCTGGTGGGTGCTGCTCAGCGCCCAACCCCTGCACACTGCAGGTGGCACCAGCTCTCTGGACTCAACCAAGCTGCCATGAGGACAACACTCAAGAACTTACACTTACATGTCGGGAAACGGGTCCTGTGCCATTGCATGTTACATCAGACTGAGCTAATGCCTGTCTCTGGTGGTTCTCCTACTAGGAAATTCTGGTGAATAGGAATTTCAGGTACTCAAAAAATCTGCAACACGCTAGTAAAAATGAGACAGAAACAACAAACCAGATCTTTATAGCTGGAATCAATATTCATAAACATTCTCAGATTGACTTTAAGATACATACAGACAAAAGAAGAAGAAATAAACAAGAGCAGCTCCAAGTTATCAACATGGAAATACTACAGAATTTTATGGTGACATTAACATAATCCATATGCTGTAGCACCAGAGCATACAGTTGCAGCACCTTTCCCTCATGCCTGTGTGCTGTCATTGTTTCACAGATGAGACGGAGCTTGTAGGAAAGACATTCCTAAAACATGTACAGAGCTGCTGGCTGAGGTAAAGCATGAAGGGAGCGATCAGGAGTCTAAAGTTGGAGCTTCTAAATTAGTTTTAACCTATAGAGCATGCAGCCAGTAACTAACCATGGAAGCTGATGCTGAACTTGCCTGGGGAAAAAGGGGAGCTTGAAAGAGGAAGAGAGAACAACATAATACTCGTGATGTTCTCTCCACTTCTCGTTTAAAAATGAAAATCAATCAAAACCCTCTCTGTAAGACTGCCAGCATTTCTCTCCCAAAGATGATGGATGGAGATTTTCCAACNTCTGACTGATCTTACAAAACATGAAAAAGAAAAGGAGAGAGACGGAACCTTTAAATCAGCTTCCACATGAATAATTAACACAGACAAGGGCAATAATGGAAAGGCATTTTATTTTTGCCAGGTAACATGCCTCCCTGTATAAAAGAAGGAATGAGGAAAGGGGAAAAAACAACAAACCCTCAAAGTACTGCTGTCACCCAAACATTTCAAAGGTCAAGGCTGAGAGTTGCAGCAAAGGCCTGTGCGCTTCCTCCATCGCCACTTCGAGGCAGAGCTGGTTTTGAATTCTCCACAACCAGGTTCACAACAAAACTGATGCTGCCAGTGGCATTTTTAACTCCATGGGCCTCCTATGATATATTTAAACAGACCTTGGGCATATTAATAAAGCTAAAAAAAAATTTAAAATATTTTAAAAATTAATGGAAGGGAGCTCACTGTGCTTGTCCCACATTCTTTTCAGCAGTAATTCACTCTAAAATGCCTATGGAGTGCAAACTCTATTAGGGGGCTGAAAGCGTTAACTCTAATAAAGATAATAGCCAACACACATATAAATAAGACTCATTTCCTTTTTAAAACATCATGGGAAAGTCAATTCCCATTGCATGATTGATGGAGACTTCCTAAATATTAATAAATATATTACACATATTTACAAGCTTCTGATTTCATCCTCTGACACTAACGTGAGGCTCAGACTGTAAATAGGACATGCTGGGCAGGACCACGGGGTACGCAGGCAAACGGCTGCAGAGGATTTGGGATGCTAGCACAAGCAGCGAGATGGAAAGCTAAAAATAGCCCACTGCCGAGATCCAGGCAACGGAGCTCCTTCAGGCTTTGCGTGACAAACCAACCCACTGCTTTTTCTTTTGCGGAATGAAATGCCAGGATAATGCAGAGCAGCTGGGGCAAAGAGCAAGGGATGGGAGGAAGGTGGGAAGCAGCCCTCCGTGCCACATTTTCTGGTGCTTGCAACAACCTGTGTCAGCAGCCTGGAGGGTTTTTTCCAGGGAAGAAGGGAAGTGTCCAGACCCTGGCCCAGAGCAGCTCTGTGTGAGTGCCACGGAGCAGTTTGCACAAGCAGTGCGTTGCTGTTCGGCGTTCACGCCCTGCCTAGCACAGCACAGCCTGGGAGGGCAAAGCTGGGCCTAAGGCTCCACCACTTCCCCAGAGCCACTCCGGACACCGCCGAGGTGGAAGGGATGGCGCAGGT
>VZTO01021780.1:14457-59527 GCA_013400615.1 Syrrhaptes paradoxus | reverse complement strand
TCTATGATTCTATGATTATTTTCCAGTCTAAAGCAAGTGGTAACAGTCTTGGTTTGGGTTTTGGTACTTCTTATACCTGGTACTTACAGCACATCTTAGGGAAGCACAACTCTTGCTCGCTAGACTAAACAAGTATGGGGAAGGTCAAGCAACCTGTTCACCATAAACAAGGTCCTTGTTGGATTTGGTCTTTCTTTCCATGCAGAGCGTGGTTTTTACCAGGTTTCTTCTACTGCCACCTCACCTCCAGGGAAAAGAATTTGTTTACTTTTAATAAATTATTTTCCAAATTACTAAAAAAATGCTTCAGTGAGTCAATTTCCGATCATTTTGCCAGTAATGTTCTCAATGAATACAAGTTTAAGAGATTCAGCACCTTGATGAAATAATTTTTTTAAGCATTTTCCTATTTATAGGTTATCTCATTAGCATAATTTTGATATTTCAGAGAAAAAAACAATGGACATCCCATGCATTTTTCCTTAATATTAGACCAACTGATGACTTATTTAAAAAAATGTATTTTGCAAGAGCTGCTGGTCTTCAGGTTAGCTTTGGGATACCTGATAAAATATTATGAGGTTCAGGACATTTAATTTATGTTATTTATCCCTGTTCTGAAGATTTTGTCTGTAAGGACATAAGAACTGTTGTTCTTACAAAATCTGAAATTCATTAACTAACCGAGTTTTGAAAAATCTATTAGAAGTTTTTTCTGTCTCTTATTTGCTATGTCTACCTCATCTATGAATCTGGAAACAGTGAGAAGCATGATTATACATTAGTAGTATGAACATATGTGGTAGAATTGAAATTTACTTTTGGATTCTGCCATATAGTTTTTACTTGCAATATCTTGCCTTCTAACAAGCAATTTATTTAATATGATAGAAAGTTATTCTAGTCATTTCTCCACTTCAAAGGATTTTCTGGGCTATATTTTAGAAAGCTTTCCAGGACTCATTTTTAGCTGTGTATATGAGTTTTTACAGTCCCACTGAAGTTTAGTTTATGTTGTGATATGTGAAATGGAAACAGTCCTTAAGGGCTAAATTAAGTCCCATAGGGTTTCAAAGCAGAGCTCCTAATTATGATCAAACCCTGACTGCAGTTAAATTAGAATATAATAGAACAGACTATTTTAGATAGAAGGGAGCTACAATGGTCACCTAGTCCAACTGCCTGACCACTTCGGGGCTGACCAAAAGTTAAAGTATTTTATTAAGGGTATTGTCCAAATGCCTCTTGAACACTTGAGGCTTGGGGCCTTGACAGGAAGCCTGTTCCCGTATTTGACCACCCCCTCAGTAAAGAAATGCTTCCTCGTGTCCGCCTAAACCTCCCCTGGTGCAGGTCTGAACCATTCCCACACGTCCTGTCTCTGGGTACCAGGAGCAGAGCTCAGCACCTCCCTTTCCACATCCACTCCTCAGGAAGCTGCAGAGAGCAATGAGGTTTCCCCTCAGCCTCCTTTTCGCCGAACTAGACAAGCCCAAAGTCCTTAGCTGCTCCCATAAAATAAAATGTGAACTTATTATTTCCATTGGATTATTAATAAACTGTTAAGGAAATAACTATTAAAATTTTTAAAAAGTGAACATAAGGAAGATATAACTCTGGATGAGAAAATAGTAATATCTAATGTGTAGTGAATTACATATGTCCAATTAAGTAATTTGCTATCCTGAGACCAGAATGCTTAAGCCTGAAGAACAAACTCATAGGGCTAAAATTATTGAAGGGGGTGGAAAAAGCAGGAAAAAATGTTAAAATGGCCTTTGTGTTAACAACCATACTTGTTTTCCTCTTTCAAGTTTTAGAACTAGTGTCTAGAATCAGGAGATAACTTGTTGAGCAATATCTTGCCTGAAAATAAGCTCAAAACAGCTGTTTGTGAGATGGTATCAGTCATACACTTCCCGAACCATAGTGCTGAACTAGGAACACTAGAATATCCATTGACAAATTAATGGACAATGAATGCTAATCAAGTTCTGTAATTAACATAAAAAATAACATGAATTAATTTCTTTACCACCATCCCTTCAGTTCGAGCATTGCAAGCAAAATAGAGGATGCAGCTCAGACCTGCAATCTAGGGATAATGTGTAGCTGATTTGGCCGTTAAAAGTGGAGATAAACGTTCCACTGGGTGTTGAGAGTACAGAATTGGGGAAGAATAAATATGCCAAAAGGTTATTTAAAGATAACAAGACAAAAGTTGCAATAATAAAACTTAATCCTGAAGTTATCCCTCCTAGCCATCTTTTCAGCTCTTGCTCAGTGGTTTGAACAGTACTTACACTTGCATTACATAGAATAAGCTATTTCTTTTTAGAGGGAGATCTCTCACCCACTTTTCCTTTTACCTTTCTGTCAGGGCAGCTAAGAATAGGTGTTTCTAGACTTATTGATCCACATGGGCCACTAGTCTCTTCCAACATGGGAGTTCCCAGTGCTGAATGCATAGGTGCCCATGGCTCCCTACATTAGACACTGAAATACATGATCAGCAGATATCCGCAGTACCTTTCAGCCATTCTTTTCACATCCTGTTTTTCAGTCCATGTTTTTACAAGTTAGCACAAGAACAACTTTTAGACCTGTAAATCCGCTGGAGAAAAACAACTTCTTCACTTGGATCTCAGTTACTTGTCTCTTTGACTCCACCCAGTTGGAGACAGAGGTCTGAGTTCATGCCTGACTGGCGTCACAGCTAAAGCCTTAAGAGGAAGAACCTAGATCTTGCTGTATAATTTTTTAAATACATGCTGTGACAAGTCTCCAATGATTTTCCAGGAGGGTACTTGTTCTTGCCTATGGAGAATGAAACTGGGAATTTAAGTTTCAGTTGCAACTCCGGAAGGTGAAAATGAATGAAGTGTTTAAAAAAATTACATCTTCCAAGCAACAACCCTTTCTGAGACCATGACTCTCTGGTGCTAGCATTAATATTTGTTACTAGAAAAGTTAAAACTATACCCTGGCTTTTTGTTTTGAAAGTGCTATGAAATTTTCACACTCATTTTAGGAGGAAATGGAAATCGTTCTGTGGGTGAGGGAAATAGGCCTATTAAAATACTCTTTTTCCTCAGCTGCCATTTATTCCCAGGAACATTATTTTGATAAGCAACTTGAAATCATTTCCTCTAATCCTGGGGTCCTCCTGATTATTTAAGTCTTTTTCACATGCTATTTACAGTATGTAGTTTAAAAACCAGTTCCAGCCCAAACCGGTATGCTTGTTTTCACAGGGAGACATTGCTTCTTGGGGATAAAAGCTGAGTGTTTTGCCTCAGTGAGGACTGCAGATTTTAGCCCTAGCTCTGATTATTAAGCACTATCCCATTTTAGTGTACAATAGTTTTTACTTGCAGTGAAAACCTAGTGTTATAAAAGTAATATTTTTTGAATTAATTAAAAAAGTAAAACATCACCTAGTTTAAATGACTCACAGTAGCTTACTTAGGGTGGATTATCATCTTACACTTCACCTTTATATCATCTTAATGTTACTTCTGTCCTAGGCAGTGTAATAAGGAGTTCCATTTAAATAAGCTCATTGCTTGAATATTGGAAAGAAAATTGAGTAAAATGTAATTTAAAAAGTCAAGTTTAGAGCAGCTCACACTTCCCCTTATATGTATCTGGCCTGATATAATGAAACTGGATTCTCAGAAATTACATGCTAGTAAGAAAAGGGAGAGCCTCTTGTTTCCAGAAGATTTTTACTAATGATCTAAGTGTGGCACTGGTACTCCGTGAGCTGCAGGCTAACAATTCCAAGCAGTTAAGAAGACCTGGGTGGAAGTTTTCCACCCAGACTGGAAAATGGTCATTTGACTAAATTGAACTGTGTGAATCCTTCTGACACTTTTGGTTCAGCACAAGTAAAATGCAGGTTTGCCTAACTGAGTTCTTGCCAGACAGCAGCCTGCAAGGTATGCAGGCTGTCTGGGACCTCCATTAGCAGCTCTGTGCTTTCCAGTGTCCTATGGGGTATTTTAAGCTACCTGCAGCCTGGAGGTAAATAGGCAAATCCCAGCCTGGCTGATTTGCTCACAGGGAGACATTGTGCCTGTACGCTTGTACAGCTCTAAATAGCTTACAATTCTCCTTGTCTCCCTGTACAGTGGTGAAGATTGTTAACATATTTCCATTCTGCACAAAATGTTATGTTTGCATCATTAGTATTAAAAGTATTTTCCATAATGAGAACTCTCCTGTAGGATGGAAATTCCAGTTCCTACCAGTAAAAGAGAGGAGTGATCCAGGGACCTTGTAGCCCATGTTTACACACACCCTCTATTTCTTGAATTAGGAAAGCTGTTAAGTAAGTGCTTAAGCAAACCGCTTTTTAGGAAAGTATTCAATGAATAGGGAACAAGTAGTTGAATGCCAAGAGCAAATCAACTGAAAATAAAAGGATATATTCCCTCTAGATTGTTTTTGGGTTCACTTGTGACAAAAGAAAGATGGAAATTTTCTTTCTGAGCTGGAAGTGTTTTGCAGTGTGTGATTGGAATTTCATACATACCTGGAGGGGTTTCTGTCAATGCAGGGGGCTGTGAGCGAGCTGTGGAAATGTAATCCTGGGACAGGCTCTCAGGAGGTTTTTCCCTTCAAAGTCTGAGCCCTTCAGCCAGGAACACCCAGTTGGTGTGTTGCATTCGGAGAGTTAAGGAGCAAGAAATGTAAGTGTCATACTTGTTGTTGTGCTTGTAAAGGACAACAAGTAAATCTAAATGAAGAAGAAAAGCCCCAGATCATGGTGAAGCAAACTCTACTGGAATCTCCTCACTCACTGTCCCCCCCAGCTGCTCCATGAGAAATGTGGCTTACCTCCAGTTCCACTTCTGTATGTTCTCACATCCAAATGCTGAACCTGCTCCCCAGCTCCAAACTCCCACAACTCTCCCACAAGAGAGAGTCAGTGGTCATGCCATAAGAGCTTCTTCTGCTAGCCACCCTCAAATGTATGCTTTAATAAATGAATTTCCTACTGTTAAAGAAATTCTACACCTTGTGTCCTCAGCTTACTTATGATCATGCTTAACTCTCAGCACATGAGTAGACTTCTCAAAGGCATCATGTTGTTCTTGTGTATGTATGACTGTGGAGTTGTTCAGGTTCCAGGACACATTAGTGATGAAGTTCAAGTCAGTCCTTTCCAAAGAGGGTTCAGCCATGCCTGCCCCAAACAAACGCACTCATGCCTTTTCTCTTCATGCAGATGCAGGTGATGCAGATGCAGCACACACAGCCTGAACATTTCCCTCTCCTTCTGAGTATCTCAGTGCTGATCAGTGAATGTGTGTCATTCGCACCTTGCATACTGGTTTGTGATATACATAGGCTGGTATGTCTCAAGATTAGGCAAGTAATCATTCCCCTGCACAAGGGAGCACAAGTTTTGTTGTTACAGATGCAGATTCCAGTGAAATCACCTCTGTAAGGGCCACTCTCTCCTTTTTTGCAATCATGCTAAATTTGAGTGTGCTGCAGTGATTATAAACTAGACCAAACTCCATGGTTATTAACATTCCAGTTGGGATACATACTGAGTGATGGTGTTGCTAAGAGGTAAAATTTTGAAACAGAGTGAAATTGCTGGCTGTGTAACAAGTCTGTCTCTGTGTGTCCTTCACAATTACATGTGTAGGTGAGTGCATGCATGTACTCTCCCAAGTGTGTGTGTGCACAGAAAGCCCCAGGTACACATGTATGAAAATTAAAATGTCCAGTTCTGTTCCAAACTGGACTCTAGTGTGAGTTTTGCTATCTGGCAGTCAGACTGGTGCCTCAGCTTTTAAGGTTGACCTTTGCTCTGCAGTACAGTCTGATGGAGCAGAAGCTCTAATCTGGATCTCCTGCCTCTCAGATCACTTTTCTCCTAATCGTAGTCACTATCTTGTACAGGTGGTGCAAAAACTTGTAGAAATTTGTGCATCTGTGCAAAAAAATTGTCCTTGAAAAAATGTTCCAACTCACCCTAAAAATTACCCCTAAATTTTACAAAAAGCTGACGTTAAAATTAAGTGCTTTGTCCCATTTAAACTGTTCCTTGTAAAAAGGGTTTAGAGGCAGTACAACTCGTAATGATTGATTTACATTCTACCAGGATGAAGAATGGGAGCAAGGAAGTGTTTCTGACTCAGAGAACATTTTGTTTGCCAGCGTGATCTAAGCTCTTTGGTCCAAAACATTCTCTGTTTGACATAGACATAAGTGTGACCTGCTAGAGGTTTTTCTGCCAGACAGGGGTATAGCAATGGCTGCAAAGTCAATGAGAAAAGCAGGAAGAGACAGAAGAGGAGCCAGTGAGATTGTGGCTATAGCTACTGCTGATCTTATAGGAAAATGAAGAATGGGATTGTGATGATGAAGTGATAAAAAACATCAGCAGCATTCAAGTATGTAAAATCAGTGTCAGGAGACAGTAAGCCACCCAGGAAGGTGCAGCTGCTGAAGTCATAGAATAATTTGTGGAAGTGACATAATCTGGTCCAACCATCTGATCAAAGCAGGGCCCACATCAAAGTAAGGTCTGCCCATCTTGTACTTGGGTGCCCAAACTGGGTGGAGTACTGCGGCTGTGCTCTCACAGGTCTCACACGGGAAATAACCACTTCCCTTGTTCTGCTGGATACACTCCAAATAATGCAGCCCAGGACCTTCCTGCAGCTCCCAGTGTCTCCAAAGACCCAGGAGAACCTTGAGCAGTGGCACAGCCTCTGAAAAAAGAGGTTTGTTTTAAGTCAGATTCTGCTCATGATGAGAGCTTTTCTGGGATGGCAGGTGGCCTAAGCAAGACTACAGGCCAGAACATTTCATCATTAGGATTTACAAGTTGCCTCCTTGCTCTAACTTACTCCCCAAGCTGTTACTAACGTGATTTCTCTCACTTTTCTTTCTTTCGCCCGCCCCCCCCCCAAAAAAAATGCTGGGGGGACTGTTGTGTTATGCCACTTTGTTTTTTGCATCTGTTCATGTTGCATGCAGGGGCACACTGAACAATATACACTGTGGTTCCTTTCTAGAGCTCTGGCCACACAAAGCAACCATAAGCCACCCTAACTCATAAGTTACAATAGGTTCATGACTGCTTTAGTCAATGCTGTGCTGCAGAGGACATAGAGGATTGCAGTGACTCCCGTTCTTAATCTTTCAGCAGCTGAGAGTTCACCCTGAGGCAGAGGCTGAGAGATTCATTCTGATCTTGTTTGCACCTCAGTAAATCAGGAGTAACTTTGAGGCACTAAATTGAATTATGATGTGGCAGGGGGCAAGAGGCCAGAACAGATTACATCTCACCTTTTTTTTTTTCCCTAGGCATTTACTTTTTAAAAATTATTTAATTTAGAAGGGGATTCGGATTCTTCTTTGATCTGCTTTTCAAACCATCTTTATTATTTGCTTTTCGTTTGTTTGCTGCCAAGGCATGATGTTTTCTTTCTTAATCACTTGCTAGCATGATATTTTTTTTTAAAATGTATTCAGATCACAACAATTTTCTGGCAAAGAAAAGCATTAAATTCACTGCCCTTGAAATCTGTGTCTGTATGAAGGAAAATATATACCCTTTCATATTTCACTGTCAGAAAAGAATAGTAGCCATGGAGTTATACTTAGGTATTGAACCTTGCAATATTCAAAAGAGGAGCAAAATACTATATAAAAGATGCTAATTTTTTCCTCACTTACGCAGCATGTATATTATTTTACTGACAATGCTCTGAAAATAATTTATTATAAAAACCAGCATGTGTTTTGGAACAATGTAGGAGGATGACACTGAATAGACTGTCATTACTGTCCATATAGCTGTGGTCTCAGACTCCCTCATGGAATCTTCGAGCCGGTTAGAAGGCTGGAGAAAAAGCTGGCTGGATTTCCAAGTCCATCTCACTTTTTTTGCCCTGAATGCCAATCCTAGTTTAAGGTGGAAAACAATTTGTTGAAATATTGCATAAATATAAATGCTCAGCACGTACTTTGTAGTTCTGTTCTTCAAGCTGTTCTTGTATAATTTTCACACATTACACAGAGAGTAGCAGAAATTCAGAAATTGTGTAGGAATCAGGCTTGTGAAAAGAATATGTAGATCCTGTGGATAATGCGATTTTAATTTAGCTACCTGGGAACAGCAGGACAGAGCTCAGAACTTGTTGATCTGTGTGAACAAGACCCACAAGTTTTCTCTGCTGTCTCTTGACTTTGGGAATATAAACTTCATATGAGCTGGGGAACAACTATTCCTGAACAGAGAACTGACTGGGAACTAAATCTGCTGATTTCTATAAATGAGCTTTCTGAATGTTGAATCTTTCTCATCTTATTTAGTGTTATGAAATTCAGTATGTTACTATATTATTTATTAGCAGAGTTATAATGTCAAGGAGAAATATTGCAGCCGATTTCCTCATTCATAAATGGCAGACTTTGGGAAACTATTTTGTATGTTTTGTAACCAGCAGAATTTTTCCGTGCCTTCCAAAAACCAGAATTGCCCCAATCACTGTTTTTGTTTCTCTTTACCTAGCAAGGCTGCTTGTATACAGTGACATCCTTACTTCTTTATTAGCTCAGTTTTAGTCTGTCATCCACATTCTTTATGGTAGGATTGTAACTGGGATGTTTTTCTTTCATAGAAATGGTTCCTCATTCAAAAGAGATCCCCTGGGAGAAGTACAAGGATATACTGAGGCTAACTGGATCCAGTGAATACTTATGTGGAGGACAGAGGAAAGACAAGGCCGGATCAGACATTTACTATTTCCCTTTTACCGTAGTTGCTCACAAATTCCTTCTGTGTCCGTTTGTGGAATTCAGCATTACCTGAGTAGCCTTCTAGCTACCTCTGAAAACCAACAGGTTCCAAGTTCTTCAGCCGAATGTTAGGGATCTAGAGGAAAATCCCTTCAGCCTAAGCAGTTCTTGCAATATGAGAGTTCATTGCACTGCAGATGGACTCCAGCAGTGCTGTGTAGCTCCTTGAGCTGAAAGGTGTGCAAACTTCCCCTTGTATAAAATTAAAAACATACATTATCCAGTTAAGCAAGATATGGGAACCTCATTATCTGCTGCTAGACAGCTAGTATAAAGTATATATTTTCCTCACTTTTTTCCCCTTTAAATATTTAGCTAGATGGTTTTCTGGTTAGTATTAGCGTGCCATAGGGTGGCTATTCTCAGTGTATTCTCTCACTGCTGATATGTCCAAGGAAGCTGGATGTTCATGAAGAGGATGTACATGATGTCTATGTCTTCTTTGCTAACTCCATTATTTTGTTATTTTGTCAGATGAATCTCTCTTATGTTTTGCAAATACACACCCTTTTTTTCCTTTGTAGGAACCCAGGCCTGGTTTGTACCAGTGACAGTGGGAATGGTGGTGCCAGCCTCCTCTTTCTCTTCATTTCACAGGGACTCACACAGACCCCAGGGTGACCATACATCAGGTATTACATGCCTCTGAAGCCAAAAAATGTTGTGTTTCCATTGACACTGCCAGTCCTCTGACTGTTTTCCTGCCACCCATCACTGATTGGTGTCTATACTTCTGTAGCATCCTGCTATCACAATGAAGATTTAGATCTACTTCTTGGTGTGGAGAGGGAGTCAGTCCTGGATAGCTTCTGCCTTGGCTACTTTTTACTTTTTGACTGCATTTTAGCACATACCATTACTAACAGCCCTCAGGCATGCCTATTTGTCTGTTCCCCTTTTTTTGCCATTACATCTGAGCACCTGATTGATGTAAGTAGCATGTTAGCAGATGGCAGATATTATTTTCCTGTCAGGTAACCTGGAAAAATTGTCAGCTTTTTCGAAAAAAGGGCTGGAAGCCCATTCCTTGGCCATAATTTATCAGAGTGTATCTCATTTCTGTTTACACCAGGTATTCACATGACCCCAATCTTTAATGGTTGTATCTTGCACATTTACTGTGTTATTTTAGAGTAAATGACACTGAATGTGCAAACAGCTACCCAGACAGCCAGATTTTCCTCCACTCTCTGATGAAAAGCGGTTTGAGTATGGTAGGGAAAAAGAACTGAGAGGCATAAGAAAGGTCAATACAGATTTTTGCTTTGAATGTGGTATTAGTTCCATTGTACTTGGATATTGCAGACTGGAAAAATGCTCAGAAGGTAAGTGGAAAAGTACTTGGTTTGTTATGATGTTTCAGAGAGACAAGCCAATCCTGCTTTAGATAAGCAGCAAATCTAATTGACTGCATTCGCTGAAACTGGGGGCTGTGTCACAGAAATAGAATATGTACATTTGACTATTTTTGTCTTTTTTTTTTTTAAAGATGTCTCAGTATTTCACTGACAAATGCATAGACTTCAACAGTGTTCTTTTGATTTTGGTCATTTTAGATAAATGTGCCTGGAAAGTACTGTAAATACAGCATTTTGCTTGAGGTATTTGTACAGGGAGTTCCATTAAATGTGTACAGCCAGAGGGTAAAATTAATCTGAAATTAATAATGTAGAGCACTGCAAGAGGACTGGCAAATGTGCTACAAAAATGGGATCTAAAAATCTCACCCAACTAAATTTTTAACATTGTACTCAGAAGCAGTGAGCAAACATTATCTATTCAAGCAGTGTTTGCCAAGTCTGCTGCAAGAAGTGCAGGCAGCTAAAAGATGTCAACAGGGAATATTGTCATAACACCAAGAATAATGTGTTATCTAGTGCTTAACACTGAACACCATGTAAACAATTAATCACAGAATAGAAACTACTGAAAACAAGCAGTAGCATGTGAGCTGCATTCACAGCCTTGCATTAATCAAGGCAGTTGTCTTTATTGTTTCCGATGGATAAATATTTTTAACCTTTTTTGACATGGTATGTCAGAATCTTAAACACCTGCATCATTGTGCTGTTTCTGAGACCTTATTTCTGGAGGGAGAATGCCTGCAAATGTTTATTTTTCTGCAGTGGAATGAGCTGTCTAAATAGACAAGAGTAATGAGAAACATGATTCCTAAACTGGAGGGTGCCATGCTGTTGTTCATAATATATACTGTCCTACACACATATGTATAAAATAGTTATAATGCAAGGGCAGCCATTTCGCTTGACAACTTTATCGCCATCTGCTACACTCAGTCACTGAGTGACATGCACTGAAGTTTCAGGTACTTCATAAAATGTCATGGCGTTATTGTTTTAGTTATGGTGGAAGAACTGGTAGTGAGGGATTTCAGTGCCCCAATGTTGTGAAAAGAAGAATTCTGTGTGAAGCATGTTTCACAGTATGTCATCTTACAAACCTGGTGTATTTGACACCGTACCTATACTATACAAGTTAGGGAAGAATAGTCTTTCTTGATGGGGAAGGGCGGTATTGTGGTACGGGAGGCTGGTCTTGAATTAAGTGGAGAGAGAATCGGGTCCGAGATCTCAGTAGATGGACAGCTGGTGGCTCTGGGGCTAAAGGGCTGGGAGCAGTGCAGGCACAGCCCCTTGCCTGGGCTGGGCTATGCCCCATCGACAGGGCTGTGCCCCACAGGGGCTGACAGGCCACTGGCACCTGAGCTGGTGAGAAGCAGCAAGTTATTGGAGGCCATGGCTTATCAGAGCTGAGCTTGCCAGTTATCTATTGCTCCCAGTTTTCACCCTGTGCATGTGCTGTCAGCCTTCTAAGAAGTGGCCTCTCTCTCCATCCATGGAAATTAAGTGTTTTGTTACTTATTTTAATGAGAGCAGGACTCCCTCATTGCCGTAAACAAATCAAAAGTGGCCTTTTCTTACAAAGGATTTTTCTCTAAGCTTCTGAGACCAAACCAGGTCTCAGACTGAGAAGCTGGTCTGAGTGTTCTCTGGAAGTCCCAGACAGAAGAGACAATTATAAGCTTTGTTACTGAAACTTTATCTTGCTACTGGCATTAAATGCCTTAACAATAAGGTATTATCTTTTTGCTCTGGGCAAAAGTAGTTTCCATTTTGATAGATGTCTCACTTATCACAACTGTTAGTATGTAAACTATTCACATGTGGAACTCAAGGGGAAGTTGAACCTATCTTCATTTTGTCTAAAAAGTTCTCAAAGGCATGAAAGATTAATTTCTTATTAACATTTGCCTGCAGCTATTTCTAAAATGCATTAGTAGGTTTCTGGGAAATTAATTAATCCTAAAGGAATGGTCAAATGTTCTTAGCTTTTTGGTTTTTATACAGGACTACGTCCTTACCAAAAGACACAGTATTTCGACAGCAAAGCATTAAAAGGACTATGTTCAGAGCAGTGCAACTTGACCTTTTCAGCTTCCCAGCTCTGTAGAACTCCTATCAGACTCATTTTCATAAGCCACAAAGTGACTATTACACCATTAAAGAACAGCAGTAAATGTGCTAATATTTCTGGCATTTAGACTGGTTTCTCATATTAAAGAGATCCACTTAGAAAGACACTGAAGTCCACATAATAATTGAATATCAAGGGAATCAGGCCAGTCTACAGGACTCTTTTGTGCCTATTCTACTTCTGTATGCTCTAGTCAAGCATGTCTATCACTGACTTTCCTGCCAAAGACAAGGTGCTGAGTTTTTAATGCATTTCTGTGGAGACCTCACCCTTCAGATCTCTTCGGAATTACAAACTACTGCTTTAGAGACACTGCAGCTGCTACTCCAATTTGTATTGTCAATTCCTTCTCGCGGTGCTAAAGTCGTAATAAATCACTATCTGTAGCATTCATCTTATGTTTGATAGGACAACTTCACTAACGCTGCTGCTGCTGCTCCAGAATAGGTATCATTAGCAAAGCCTGTGAAAGCCTGCGGGGAAATTAGGGATGGAGCATTTCTGGCTGTGCTTTGATGCCCTTCGTAGACACTAGACTCTCTCTGATAAGTGTGAATTAAAGACTTGTAATAATGGATTTGAGTGCTAACACTAAAGGGATAAATGACATAATTCCCTACACAGGGATGTGACGTGAGTGTGAAACATAAGGGAGAAATGGAGGCAGCATGTGAAGAAAAACATAGAACTTGCAAAACAGGTGAAAAAGATAGGATATGCTATAACGCAAAGAAGTTTCAGTACTTAAGTAGGAATAATTGATGGCAAATCTAATCATTATTGCAATGATCTGAAGATATTAATGGCTCACAAACTGAACGTGAGTCAATGATGCTGTGTTGTCAAGAAAACGGCAAGCATCCCAGTGAGGGTGGTATAAGCAAGATGAGAGTCTGCAAAGCAAGATAAGTCAGCTTTCTGCTTTAATTCACACTGCCATAGCCTCAACCAGAGCACGGTGTCCAGCTGCAGGCGTGCACATTAAGAAAGATGTGGGCTAGTTTTCATAAATCCTAAAAGACAGCAGCAAGAACCATTAAAGGTATCAAAAGCAAGATCTATGAGGACAGAGCTGAGGAACTAAGCTTTAGCTAGAGAAGGAGAAAATGGAGGAGAGGCATGAAATTATTTTACATTTATCTATGAGATAGCTGCAAAGAGGAAGGGAATCTCCTAAATCTCTGGTGTTGTTGGGATAAAACATAATAGGTTTAGCAGGTATGATACAGGATTAGAAGCCAGGAAGACTGCTAATGACTGAAGTGATTAAATGCTGGAACGGATCATGGGATTTTGGGGATGTTACAGAATTGCTGCTGATTGTTTTCTTTGAGCCAGTAGGACAGATCATCAGATATTGCTTCAGGAGTAGTTGATCGTACCTTTTGGCAGGGGGATATCTGAGACAACCTCCAGACGTCAATTCCAGCAGTACTGTCTGTAGTATTGTAAACTACACAGGGATGAGGAGGATCAAATGTATCCTATCCACTCTGTGTTGGTGGAAAAAGATGGACATGTGCATGTGTTTGGGGTTTCTCAGTCATTAGAGATGCACAAGGGTGGATTAATTCAGCTTTTCCATTGATTGTTGCCTGCCTTGCTGCCTGGGTGAGATCCTTTCGTCACCCACAGAAGGCTGCAGCAGGATTTCTGTACAGTCAGCCGCTGACCTGTGTTTTATATTAAAAAACATGGACTTGCCTGACATGCAGCTAATAATGAGTAGCAAGACAGGCTTTTCAGCTTTCTCCCACATCTGCTAATATTTCCTGTGCTCTTTCAGGATCTGTGATGTGAAGCTAATTTCATGGTTTACACAGTATAGGCTCTGTAGCAGGAACAAACTTTTTTTCTGAGTTTGCACAACAACTAGTACACTGGAGCTTCACAGTAACACACAAAAACCAACAGTAATAATGGCAGGGAGGGAGTTGTTCTATCACTAAGGAGTTTTTTTCTGTAGCTTTCTTGTGGCTATGTACATCCCATACAATGACAGCACAGAGAAAGAGCGATCTCTAAGCAAGCCTATCAAACTGACAGTTTCTTTCTCCTACTCACTGCAGGGCATTCACATGCCAGATATTAAAAAGAGCTCTTTAAAAATACCAAAATGAACAATAACATCTGTAAGGCACCAACAGCGAAGGCAGGAAACAAAACAAAATGAAGTAGAACACACCAAGGGTGGCAGTTTTTTAGTGTTTGTTCCCTTTAAGGTATAAAACATTTATTTGATGATTGACACATAGGATTGAATTAATCTGAAAAGCTTACTTATTTGCATTCTTTGAAAACTGTTGGCCATATATAAGCCTGAGGAAGTTACGTAACTGTCATCCAGAGTTGGACATTCAAGTATTTGTCAAAAAAGTTTAGCAAAATTATGTTCTTAATGCTTCTGTAAGAAGTACTTCATTATTCTCCAAGAATACAAGCCTATTGTTCCTCTGTATATTTTGAGAATGTAGATATTTACCTCTGAAGTCTTAAATAGAGCAACCTGAATACCCAAAAGAACAAGTCACAATTAATTTTCATATAGTTCATTTGTGCTTCCATTGTTAAACATACTGATTTTTAAATTGATTCTTTGATCTTGAGGAAAGAGTTTTCTTGTCCAAGAAGGGGCAGTGTAGTGGTGCTAGTGTAAAAGGCTCAAGCTTAAAAGCATTACTCTCACTGTCATTTTTCTTTATTTTGAGCTTTTGCCCCAGACTCCCTGTTTCAGGTATAAGTTGCACAAAACCAGAAATTAAATACCTGTAACTTTGCTCTTTTGACCATCCATTTGTGTGTGACTCTCACTGCATGAGCTGTTACAAACCACTAGTTCTTGCCACTGGCTTGGAATCCAGAAGTGGAAATCCTGCCCTAAACATACATTAAAAGGTTCAGTATTTGCACTAGGACTGTAATACATGTCCAGCAATGAAGGCAACACAATTGGTGTCTCCTGAGAACTGACTCACTAGAGGAGGAGCCCCTTTTATGGTATTTTTAGAAATCAAAATTAAGGCTTGCCATTCCATCAACCATTAGCAAATGTGGTACCTGTCCTCTTATTGTCTGGTGTGAATCTGTGTCTGAGGCAGGGAGCAGAGTAGCAATTTTGTTAGGTGATTTGGGAGGTTCTGACACAGCAATAGCTTCTGCTGCCGTTGGCCTTCATATGCTCAGGCATCTGATGTGGATAGTATTTACATAATAAAAAGAACACATAAAAATGAGGACTGTAAATGCAGGTTTTCTGGCACTGCAGCATCACTGAAATGCTACTGCTTTTGTTCCTGAAATACACAGTCAACACCAGCAAAAGATGTGGGGGTTTGTATGTGCCTCTGCGTGCAGCAGTCATGCAGTTGTTGAGAAACAAAGGCTTATTGGTTTGTTTTGCTCCCCTTCCAGTAGCTGTGATGGATAGGCCTGCAATTGCCACATTCAGTACAATTTCTTTAAATTGTTTTTTTCATGTGCTCAGCAGGGGTGTGGGGAGAACAGGTGTGTACTTGATAGCCTACTGGTATTTAAGTGGTGATCTGGGAAGTGTTAGGTTTATGTTTTCCTCTTTTTCTTATGAGCAGTCTTGCCTTTTTTTCCCCTCCTCCACTGCCTTTTATTTCATTTTGAATACCAACTTATTTCAGTTGGTTTATGCATCTGTTTCTTAATTTCAGTTCATTTTAACTTCTTTCCCTGATACAGATTACTCATCTATATATACATGTTGGCATTTAAGACTGAATTCTTTTAATGAGTGTTTAGCTTCTCTTCGACAGAACATCAGGACATCTTTGTCCATGTAGCCCATGTCTGCATATTCTCCACCTCAGTGATGTGGAGAGTGTAGGCCTGAAGAGAACAAGACCATGTCCAGCAAGTTGAGGTTTCAGAAATCCATCACCCCTCCTGCTGCTCCCTCTGGAATCTCATGATTTTTTGGGCTCTTTTAGGATGTTAAATTATNAAAAAAAAACAAACCCAAACCAGATTTGACAGATCATTCTTGCTTTACACATGTATTCTTCTTTGCAAGGTATGCTACATTCTTCCAAGAAGATGAGGTGAGGTGGAACTCACTGGGACAGTGGAGATAATGAGATGGTGGAGAGCCACTGAGCATGGCTGGGGGAAGAAGCTTGTAGAGCAGCAAGGTTTTGCAGGAGGGAGCCAGGAGCCTGTACCTCCTGCATAAAGACTGCAGCCTGCCAGGAGAGGCACTAAGCGGCCAGGCAGACCCCCTTGTGACCAAAGAGGTCTGGTGACAGAGTGTGCTGCTACACAGAAAAGTATTGAGTTAATTAAAAGCAAAGACACACAAAGGAGCTCGGTGTAATCCTTCATTTTGTGTTCTCTGTAGTTGCTTTGAGCTTTCTCCATTTTAAATGAAACATTCCAGATTCTATTCTGACAAAATCAGTTTTTTTTTGTATTTAAAAGTCTCTTTGGGAGAGTGTCCTCTGGAGGAGGTCTAGATGGATCTACCTCAGAGCACTGGCTAGCTTTCTCTCTCGCCCTCTGTTTACTTTCATGCTATATGGTGCTCTGCTTCCACACACACAGGTGCTTGTTCAGATGTGCCACACAGGTCTGTGTGGTTTTCCCCCCAGATAAAGTACTTTGTCATTTTATTGTCTCTGGGAATTTGCCACCATGTTAGCAGTCTTTAGGCCATCTTCTGTCTCCTCCTGTCTGGAAGCTCTATAGGCAATGAGTTGTTGAGTTTTGATTTGGGTCCCTGTAGTCCCTAATCTCTTGATCTTTGGATCATGCCCTCATAAATGATATACATTCTAACTGCTTCCAGATATACCACAGGTTTTTTAAAAATCCCGTGCTGTTCACATGTGTTGTGTCTTATACATAAAAATGTATAGTAGAACAACTGTCTCACAGCAAACACTGTGGGTACTTCAGAGCGTAGTGAGGTGCTACAGATGCTACCCCTTAGCCAACAGGTGGGTTATGTGTTTTGCATCAGTAGAAAGTCCTAAATCCAGGATTACACTAAGTAACAATTTGATAATATTTATCAGAGTTGCTTTCACTGGCTTAGGTAGTATGCAGAATCCAGGCCTAAAGGAAATTAAATACTCGTAACCCTAAATTGTGGCTGAAGTTTGAGAATGTACATATGTAAGTCTGCATGTTGTTTTGGGCATTCCTTGTTTTATTTTCAGGATTTGTGTACATCCAGAAGATGGATTAATTTTCTGATGGGAAAAAATGTACTGTTTCAAGTAAGGAAAAGATACAGGAAACATACCTTCCAGCTAGCTCTTCAAGTTCCAGCTAAACAGTACAAACAACATTTCTTGAATCCAATAATTTTACATTGCATAAGAACAATTCTTGAAGAACAAAGAGAGGCAATTTGGCAAATCTGTTATCTTCAACAGGTAAAGCAGATGTCCAATAGTTGTCAATGTTTTAAACATAAAAGTTACATACAAGTTTTTCCTAATTATTTGAATGTTTTGTCTGTAGAAAGCATCAGTGCAGAAGTACAAATTTATATTGTGATACAGTTAAACACCTGAAAAAGCCCCAGAGAGTCCCTTGTCTCTGACACACAAAGGCAGTCACTCCAAGGAAGAGGTAAGAAGTTATCTAGGGATTTTCTTATTTCTGTCAGTCTCAATATGCCTATTTTAGTTCAAAGAGCATCGTACAGATGCATCGTGGAGATGCTCTTTGATCATCTGTATGATGCTTTTAGACATATGATTTAGTTTTAGGTAGTCCTGCGAGGAGCAAGAGTTGTACTCAATGATCCTTAAGTGTCCCTTCCAACTTGAGATATTCTATGATTCTATGAAAATTCAGTTTGTATGACTAAGGCACTAAATATGCTTTAATGTTCTTATGTTGAATTGTGGCCTCAAATAAAGTCTTTTTTTTTGTGTATAAAGACTATTCTAAAGCTTTTATTTTCAAAACTTTGTAGTTATATCAAAATACAGAAAAATGTTTTTTTAAAGTTCATCTGTTTTCTTATTATCTTGTGTATACTCTGGTATAATTAAAGTAGAAATGGAACACGCTTTAAGTGCAGGGAGTAATTTTAATAGCAGTTGAATTTAAAAAAGTAGTGGAAAGAAAGTAAGTTGTATGTCAAATCTCTTCAGATCTTAAGTTACTAAAATTGAAAATCCTGTAGGTCACATTTACTTTTATAAAATTACCATGCAAAAATATCAGTAAGCAAAATATAATATGCATAATTGAAGCACGTTAAATGATATGAAGAATGCCTTGAACAAATAGCTATGAGGGACATGTACTTATACATAACCATTACTGTAACTCTGTAAGTCTATTTAATTAGACTTAATTACTGTACTGCAGAAGTCAACACAGAAGCTGTGAGATGTGAAAAGAGACATTTTACGTATTGCTGTAGGGTTCATTGTATTTATGCAAGACAGTGACATGGCTTTACTCTTAAGGGCTAATTGAAACAAGTGGTTTTGACTACACTGGCAATATGGAAACAGAGCAACTGAAACAATGGCAAATGCCGTAGGACTGCTCAGCAGTCAGAGCTGTCATCCATTCTGATTTGCACATGTCATATCAAAAGCATTCTGATGCCTTGCTCAAAACGTTTTATTAAAAGAAACACACATACACCGAACCCCAAATCTCATCTGAATATTTTAATTTCACCACAAATAAAATATTGCACAGTCCTGTCAACGTGCCTGGAAAACATCAATGATAAACTATTGCTACCCTGAGTCACCTAGCTGGGAAAGGGCTAGAGCCTGACATTGATATCACTTACATTGACATAAATCTTCAGAGATTTTGTAACAGTTAATAGTGTTACTCCAGTGAAGAGCTGGTCTACAGTTTATCAAATCCACTAAAGGCATGATAAGATTGCAAATACTAGAGTGAAAAGAACATTTTATGAAGTTAAGTGTGAAACATAAAAGGTTCTCTCCATGCTGTATTTTTCCAAACCAAATAATTGCTGAATACAATAATTTTCAAAAGACAATAGCAAGGCTTCCAGCTCTCCCACAGTACTCCTCTAACCAACCTGGGACGTTACAGTTTGGGTGGGTGGACAACTGTATCGGTAAATACTAATAGGATGGTCATGCTAAGGAGGTAGGAGTACCTGCTGAACCTGTCCTTGCCAGCATCTTTGTCAGTGCCCTTGAGGAGGCAACCAGAATTTCTAGAACACTTTTTTTTTTTTTTTTTTTAATCATAGCTAGAGTTCAGGGAGGCACAAGACAGAGATAATAACCCAGGAGAGTTATGCAGAGATACAGAGGGAAACAGTGGTGCCTCTGAGTAGTAAAATCGCTCTTCTTTCTCCTCCTTTGGTTTACATTGCTTCTCACGTGAACCTTCACTGTGGGAAGAGTTATGAGGTATGATGGATCTGGGGAAAGGAGAGGATTAGGGGGATCCTGATTTACTAAGGCAAAAAATGCTTTACGCTTCCATATACTAGTTACTTTTAATTAAAGCAGTTAAGGGGATAGAAGATTAATTTCACTAAAAGTGGTGTTCACAGGAACGATGACATCTAATCCAAAAAAAGGATAAAGAGCTTTTCTGTGCTGAAAGCTTTAAGCGAATCATTTTAGAAGCATCCTTAACTCAAAGTAACCATAAATGTAAGACCTTGGGCCAGCTCCTCCAGTGATGTAAGTAGCATGGATCCACTGGCTTCTGTGGGTAAATGTGATTCATACCAATGTAGTATGAAGACCTAGATCCCCTTCTAGGAAGAAGGAGCAGGCAAATGTTCCTATATGTGAAAAAAACCTTAGAAAGACCCTGTCTCAGAGTAGAATATTACCAAAGACCTCTTACAAAAAAAAAAGGCACTAAATCAAGAAGTCACTTTCAGGGCTGAAGAAGAGAAAAAGGAAAGGTTTTGGTTTTTTTTCTCAGATCAGAAAAAAACACATCAATGAGATAAAGAGACCATCTGGCTCCTGGAGTCTCCTGAGACTGAAATTTCTTCTTTAGGAAAGAGTGTTCAGCCTACTTGTCACTCAGTGATAGAAAAATATGTTAAAAAAAATTATTAGGGCAGAAGAAGAAGACAGAATTGTCTCAAACCATATTTCATGGAAAAAACACTTGCGAGCAATTATCACTACAATGAACTGAAAATTTACATTAGAGTAGATACCTGCTCTTATGTAGAGAGAAAAAAAGGTTCAGAATCTTTTCTTCCAGTGCATTGCCCTCGGAATTCTGACCTACAAGTCTCAAGGAGCGTTAGTGTTTTGGAAGGAAACCGTTTGTGGGAGAGCACTAGGAATGTGCTGTTGTGTCTAAAATTTAAGATCAGTTTTTCTTAATCTAGAAAGAATCAGCAAACAGGCAAAGAATAAAATAAAGCTGTACTGGACAACCACATTTGAAATGTTTTAAAAGACATTTTAATCCAATGTTCTCCACTGCCTGCTATAAATCCTCTGTCTGGGTGCACTGTAAAGTCTTCCTGTGATTGCTAGGCTGGAAAATAATATGAATAATGCAAAGGCATTAAGTGATCTTAAATTTTAATTGTAAAACAATATCAGTGCTTTGATAAATTTTAGGAGGATGGTATTAGATTTCTATATTTTATTTCATTGTACTAATATTCAAAATTATGTTAGTTAATGATAACTTTATGAAGAGCATGAATTCAGCTATGTAAATTCTTTATTACTAGTGTTGAATTAGTGTACATCACAGCATCAGGTGACAGTTGCTAAGAAATAAATGTCAAATATAATTTCAACGTGCATGTACATGTGCACACTGTGTACTGATATTGTGGGGTTTGTGACCATAGAATTTTAAATGGACCTGATTTTTGGCAGTACTTGTCATGTTCCAAGGTTGAATGCTTAATCTTTCCAGGTATTTCTAAGGCCTTCTGAGTGTTAGTTCATGTTGTTATTCTGCCACATTAATTTTTGGGAAGTGGGCAGGGTGCTTGCAGGTGTGTTTAAAGGTTTTCCAAAGATTGTTTATGCAACAAAGCCCAAGTTTCAGAGGCTCCTTAATTAGATCTCAGACATATGTTTGCAATTTGGGAGGCTGCAAAAATGGCTAGTGGGAAGTCCTGGATGCTATTTGTTTCTTTCTAGCTCACTCAGAAATTAATTCTGTGGATTTTAGGAGACTCAGAAAACCAATTACTGTGGTCTGGTTTATTTATTATACTTGTCAGGCATTTATGCAATGTGAAATCAGATCGGTGTGGCATACGTCAGATCTGGTTTGCACACTTTATTTACGCAATGTATTTGCTCCACGCATACAACCCAAGCATACAGAATGTGCTGTACTATATGGGAAGGCAAAACTAAGCAGTCTTGATTTTATCTGTGGCTCTATAAAAAAAAGTATTCCCAAGATACACCTCTGCAAATAAAATCATATTTCAAGTTAAGGTATGCATCCAGCTTTTTATGGTAACAGTAAATTTTGTGCCTCCACTCTGGTCGGCACTGATCTATCTGCAGCAGCTAACCCAGAGGTACTCAGTATATCAGACTCTGCTCACCAGAACCTACTGGAACTGGGAACTTGCTGTCTTACAGGGCTGCTTCAGCCCCAGTAAAAGTTTTATTTGAAGCACTTGAGCTTTTACCATTGTTCAGAGTGAAGTAACATACAGATATATGGAACAAGGGCAAACTAGGGCTCTTTTTCAGTCTTTCTTGATTCTGACCTGGGAAAGTTGTTCTGTGAAATGTTAAAAGTCAAGCTCTTCTGTTTTAAAGGGAATAATTTATGTATATATTTGTGATTGTTTTTCAGAAAGCTTAGATTTATTTCTCCAAATACAGCTTAATAGGAATCTATGAACAGAGATTTTAATCCGAATGTTGTATATGCAGACTCAATCCATTTAGCTATAAATCACTCTTCAAAAAATATGTAATTGGTCATTTATACTGAAGATAAAAGATGTTATTTGCTCACAGTTATACTAAAGATCATCCGTAACTGATGTTGTAGAGGTTCAGTTAACATGTAAAAGTAAATTGTCAGTTGTAAACTTCAGAAACTAGTCTTTCATGGGACACATCAGCATTTCAAAGTTTTAAAACAGCACTTTAGAATACGAGTCACAGAGCTTGTCCTGAAGCCTCATCCTTCTTAGTAAACTAAGATATTGAAAAACTCGACTCACCATGGCCCTGAGCTACTGGCTCAGGTTGTCCCTACTTTGAGCAGCAGGGTGGCTGGATTTGCCAGTCTCCTGAAGGTGCTTTCCAACATCAGCTATTATTTGATTCTGCATATTCTTGAAACTCACTCTTCTGGTGTTATTCTCCACTTGTAAGGAAGCTCTTGTGGCAAGTTATTGTATACATTTGAATTACGGGAAAGCACCTACTTAACCTATTTTCAGCAAATGACTTGCACTGAATTTTAAACTTGTCTTTGAGGACATGCTATAGATATCTGTGTAGTGTTTTTGTTAATTAAAGCAAATAATATTTCATAAAGGTTATTGAACTGCAGTCATCTTGAAGGGAATATTATATATTCAGTAGCATCCAAGTGTTCTTGCCAAAGATAGACAGCAATTTCTCTTGCTGATGGAGCACTCCATCATGAGAACAAGGAGACAAAACTCTGCACTGTTTTGTACCTGGCAGAACTCCATTGACTTCATTAGGTGAATTTATCCTGAGTGGTCTAGATTTTCGAATGTTACAGGAATATGCCATAAAAAAGCATCTAGATTTGAGAAATTAAAACATAAAAGGCTACTAGCCCTGGCCCCCTCAAAACAAAGTAATAATATGGGGGATGTACGTTACAAATGTAGGGGGCTGAATTTACTAAATTACCCCCGAGCTTGGATTAGGATGGTAGGAATTTCCAAACTGTTTTAGACTGAAGATAGTTCTGAAATAACTTGCAAGAAGGAATTTTTTAATGGCATTTTGAGTAAGTATAGTATTCCTCCTGTCAAAACAGAAACTAATTTATTGTAGTTTTGTTCGGTTTCCCAATAAAGACAAAAATAAACCTGATAAAAGCCAGGAGAGAAAGTCTAAACTACTTTCTTGACCTTTCCAGAATGGCACTCTGGACTGGCAAAATCTACATTGCCTCAGTGCCACATGCATGCTAGCGAGCACTCTGCTTGACAGGTTGTCAGCATCTTCAGCAGGACAGCGTTCTTTTGAAAATTCCAACTGTTGGCTGCTGGGCGCTGATGCCAGCAGTCAGTCCTGGGGATTAGCTGAAGTGCTTGGTTTTTTGTGATGTCTCTTGCGATGTGATATATGCCTGTAGGTCCACAAACTAATGATGCTCAAATGTCCTTCCTACCACTTTGATCCAGAGAAAAGAGACAAAGAGTGGAAATGAAAAGAGGAAAGAACAGACAGAGAGGAAAAAATAGAAGATGCAGAAAAGAAAGTAGGGAGAAAAGGTCAAATGGTCATCCAAAGAGTGAAACAGAAAGATACAAAGAGCCTGAGGAAAAGACACCCACAAAGAAATTTTTCTTCAGGATATTTTTAAAGGTTTATTGTTAAGTTTGTTTTTCTTGTGGAGAAGCAGCATATCATTTCAGACTGTCTATATGCATCCCCTCTCCCTGTAGAATTTTTTGAACTCCTTAACCAGTTTAGATCAAATTTTGTAGAAGCACGATCCTTACAGGTTTCATCAGCATGAATGACAGTGCATGAGAGGAGGAAATCCTCTTTGGGAGTGGAGGGGAAGGTGTAGCACAAACACACCCTGTGTTACCTGAGCACAAACACATGCTATGAGTACCTAAACCTGGAAAAGCTTCAGGAAGAGCTTATACAACAGCCTATCAACTTTGAAACCCAAGAAAGTAGGAAACAAGGTATTTTAGTTCTGAAAGTTTTGGATTTCCCTGGGTGTTTTATTTTAGTGAAAAATGGACTTGTAAGAGCTAGTTCACTAGCTGAAAGCTATTTTTGATTAACTTAAATTTAGAACTGGGCTTCCAAATGGCTCTCTGATGGGGTTGAACCCAAGAGTTGTGAGAAATAGACAGCTGGAGAACTGAGCCTTCCCTCTCAGAAAATGGAGCAAAATTTAAGGACTAATTATGTAAGTAAACTGCCATTCCGCATCAGGAAGTAGGTCTGGTATAAGCTAAGAATAAAAAAAGTCAGTCAAAGTAGATGCATTAAAGGAGAATGACACCTACAGTAAAAAGGAGTAAGCCCAGTGATCCCCCAGCCTGGAACCTGGATATATCTCAGTCACAGTGACAGCTGCCGTCTTCAATCGTTTTTCATGCGTGCTTTTCACACACCACAGCTGATCTGTGCCAACGCAGTCAGCTTCAACAGCAGAGCTGGTCAGTATGCAGAACCCACAAAGCACATAATCCAACGGATATCCAGTAGAGAGAGCAAATAATAAGAGCTTCATGGATGCTGGTGCTCTGTGTTGTTTTTTCCCTACTGTCTGCTACGGGGAGGATTCATGCTTTGTGCTTGAGGCAGGTAACTTAGTTGAGACTCACATCTCAGAAAGTGAGGTGCTTTGGCTAGGAATGTCATAAATAAAACAATATAGGCATCTTCCCAAGGTGATTCAAGATTTTAAATGAAATATCTGTATCAGAGTTTGTAAATATCCTTCTATGCTTCAAATTACTGATAGCTGTTGACAGCAGCTTGGTAAGACATATCTGAAAGAAGATGGCTCAGCGTGGAAAATGAACCTTTTTAAACAAATGTAGAAAGGTAAATTTAAAATCATTCTAACGAAAGAAAAGAGACATGAAAACTCAAAAATAAGACTCTGACTAGCCTGTTCCAAGAAAGGAACATGTGCCTTTCAGGGTTTGGGGTATATGCATGGCCAAAGTGCAACTTTGTTGGAGACTGAAATTTTACTGTCTTATATTCACCTTACACCAAGTAATTTTTCAACTCACAGTTGCAGTTTCTGCTGGAAAAGCTGATGCTTTGAAGTGAAGCTTTGAAATATTCCATGTTTTGACACCCAGGACATTTTGTGAGCGTAGCCCCTATTCTCTAGTTGAAGGGAATTGCTTTGTGAAAATCAAATTATGTTCGAGTCATACAGACTGAGCCTTACAAGAATGATTGATTAACATCAGCTCCCACTATTTTATATAAATATTTTTTCCATTTAACATAATTTTGATTGCCATATTTCTTCTAATGTCAAAGCTCCTATAATCATGTGTTCCTTATCTTACATTGGACTGAATGTAGGCACAGAGAGACAACATCCAGACTAAATACAATTTCTTACATATTTTTGTTATAGGGTCCAGTTGTCATCAACTTGTTTATATCAGCATAGCCACATTGACCTCAGTGGAACCAAAGTGAAAATCTAGTCCATTAAGTCCTCCCCCTGGCCCCCGTGGCTGTGCAAACTATTTCTTTTATTACAGCATACTCATTTTTCTTGTGTGGAATTCAAAAGGCTTTATCACTTTGTTCTCAAGCATCCCATCTTAAGATTTTTAATATCAAACAGGCTTTTTAGAATAATACATTTACCACTAAAACCTTTCACCTTATTAGATAAAGATAAGAAATAAATATTATTATCCAACAGTCCCCTTAATTCTCATAACAAACACATTCTACTTTCCTAGGCTATTTGAACCACTTGATAAAGTGCATATAACCACTGTGGATGGCCACCATAATTTTATGCACTATATTGTGTGAAAAATACATTCTTGTTAAGACTTGGTTAAATGATTGCAAACATGACTGCTGTGGAATTTACAATATATAACACAGCTATTTAAAATAGAAAAACAGTGATAAATATTTTATTTCCTGTTAGTGGCTTTTGTGTAGAAAGCTTGACTAAATAAAAATAATTTCGAATTCACTGTTAAATATTTTTTCACAGCAGTCAGTGTCCCAAAAACAAATATATTGCAGTTACAGAAAAATACAATATGTTTTGTTTTGCTTCATGCATCATTAGCAAAATTGCCTGTTCATTTCTTCTGCTAGGATCCACATTGTAGGTGCTAATATTAATAATAATAAAAGGAGCCCAGAGAGAGTTTTAGCCATTATTTGGTGAGGGCAAGCCCAAAGGTTAGAAAAATAGTGTTTTGACTGGCATGCTGAGTATTGTTGATATCTAATCCATTAAGAAAATAATTGGATCAAATTTTTTTGCTGAGATATTTTGGCAAGGCAGCAAAAACTTGAAAAGAGATTAGATGATCATAGAACTCTGTCCATGTTTCTCCCTTAACAATCTTAAATTCTGACCTTATGCATGATTTAAGTGCAATGGTGTTGAAGAGGATGATGTAGGGTAGAGACCGTAAACTTTATTTTATAACTATTGCAGCAGAAGAAAGTAGATATAATCACAGTGCACTACAGCAGATCCTCAGAACTTCATAATACCTTGACTCTATGCTTTAAAATAATGTGTATAAAAGAAGACCAATTACAAAGCAGAACATTCACAAGACATAAAAAACAGTTGAAAGAATATTTTTTCACTTAATATGAGTACGTCTGGCATTTCAAGTGACTGGAAAAATTGTCTGAACGTAATTTGTCATTTTTATAAACTTGCTTTAAACTACAGCTGTAGTGCTTCATTTTGGAATCTGAGAATAACACCAGCACTAAAGGCATGCTCTCACTTTGATTAAGTTATATTTTTTATTAATGCAAACTTTTGATATATGATGGTTAAGGCTGAACTGGTTTTGTTGCATTTTATTAGTTTTGGACTGGGGCTTTCTAATGGACCTAAAGGAGTTAGATGTCTAAATGTGAAATTTTGTGTCAAATGGATATTTGGTTATCTTGGGCTCCTTAGAAATTCCTAGCTAGAAACTTGTTAGCATCCTCAGTTTTTATAACACATAAATATAGTTGATATTTGTCAAATTTTAAGGCAAGAAAAGGATAGTTCATTGCCCTCCCCCAGTGCAGGAGTGTAAACCAGACAGGTCAAATCAGGAGCAGAATGGCTGTAACCTTCAACTGGGAACGTGCGGGCAGAGGGCTCTGCCGGTGCTGAGCCTGCGCATTCAGTTGCCCTCTCTGGTGTAGGGAAGGTCAGTATGTATTCTGAGATATTCTGATTACTCTCGAATCATTTTTGCAAGCTAATACAAGCTGGTTTGCTGCTGGCTCTCTCTGGTAAAGCCCTGTCAAAGCAGAGCAGCTGAAGCAAAGCATCTGCTGGATGCTGGATGGTCTGCAGCCTTATGCGAGCGTAACTGCAAAGCAGGTGGGTGGCACCCTTCCTGCCTCGTCCTGACCTGCTCCAGGTGGATAAAATGCTGCTGGTGGCTAAGGGAGAAGGGTAGTGCACCCTGCAGAGGGCTGTAGCCAGTTATGGGGAGGCCATGAGGGAAGCAGATGCGTGGGGCACAGGCTAAGTGACTGGAGGGCACAATGAGGTTGGCACAAGGGTTTGGGGGATGCTGGCATTGCCAAGGTTGTCACTAGCTGCCTGCAATGGGAGCAGTCAGGGGTGCCCACAGTGTGGGTGCAGGATGAGGCACCTCACTGAAGAACGCAGGCATGAATGTGTGTCCTCCACAGCCAGCCGTGCCGATCCAGGGCAGGAGGCACTTGGAGGACCAGGCCGTTGGGAGAATGAGCTGACATTGGTAGATGAGTATTTAGATGTTTTCTCATGTTTGTAATGTGTTGCTGTTGGTCTTCTCTCCAAGGCTGCTTGTTAAGTTTCAGATGAGAATCAAGTAAAAATTGCAATCATAAATGTCAGAGTCCGAGCTACTCACTATAGAAACAAAGCCACCAGAAGAGCATTCATTCCAGAAGGCTCATTTCTTGGCCTTTGAAATAAATTTGAATGTATGAATGGTTGAAAAAGCTCTGTTTCATTTTCAGAATGTTTTGTAGACTGTGGGATTGTTTGTTAATGTGTTTGAGAATACCTTGTTAATTAGCTTGCACAAATCTGGAATCTCAAGTTGCGTGATGGTAAATTAACCCCCTAGGAAACATGAAGCATGAAGGGCTTTGACGTGATAACCTAGATGTTTCCACCTGTTTCTTCTGGCTAAATGAGAGCCTGTTGTCCCACAGGAATCCCCTGTCCTGGTCCTCAGGACCCCAGCAGATTTCCTACTTTGTTTTCATGCTATTTTCTGAGATATAGGGGGTGGATTATGAGAGGGTTTATTTTCTTATTCTGGTAGTTTTTCAAGATCTGTGTTGGAGGTGTGCAGTAATCAGATGGAAAGATGGTGGCTTTCATGCTTTTGCCCAACTTTGTAATTATTGGCTCATCAGTTAAAAGAAAGTTCTTCTGAATAGTTTTTTTTTTTCCAAAAGATCATGATATTTCAAAATAATATGATGTTGCCACATTTTTAATGAGAAAAAAACTCTTATGTTTCAGGGGTTTTTTTGGCATTTTGAAATGTTTTGTCAGGGTATGTCAGTCACATCCTGGCAGATGCAGCAGTGTGATTGACAGGACTGGAAAAGCACACAGCTGTCCCAGCCATTCCCTTTCTAAATAAAATATATTCAAAGAGATGTGAACACTCCTGCTTCTCATCTTTTTAAATGAGGTTTCCCCCCACACCTTCACATCTCCCTCAGCTCCTTAGCAGTCACTAAAGCCACTCAGACACGTCCATGCCTTAGTGGTAATATTGCCAGTGCCTGTCTGGTGCACCGGGGCTAGCTGCTGCTGACAACACCGGCCATGGCCTGGGAGCATCAGGCCCAAATATCCCAGACCAGGCAGCGGTGAGGGCTGGAGCGAAGACGAAGCCAACCTGTGCTTTTATCTCTACTAAAGTGTTACAAACAAGATGGTTTTGCTTTTTACTTTCAGTGTCAATGATACTTTCAAAACCAGTTGTGCTCTGGTGCTGCTCCTTCATCTTCCTTGAACTGTGGCGAGGAGGGGTCCTAAAAAAAGGAGTAGCCTCATGGGCCTGATTTCTTCGGGCTGGAAAGGCGTCTAGAGGCTCCTCCCTGGGCAAAGCAGCCAGCCTTTTCCTCTGCACCCAGGAGAAGTTAACATGAGGCCCTGACATGTTTCAGTTGTTACTACAGTTGCTTGTTTGGTTTTTAAAAGCCAGTTTCAGCCGGCTTTGCCCTCGCTTGGCCAGGCGAAAGCAGCCTGTCAGCAGGCTGCAGCACCGCCTCCAGGTGCTGCAAGCGCCCCCTGCCCACGCACGTGCACAAGGACAAGGGCGTGCGCGTGGAGGAGCACGTGCGGTGCCACCAGCCCCTCCTCCTCCCCGGGGCCTCTTTAACTTCCGCGGCTGCCCGCGCAGAACTGTGCTTTAGGCACATGTCCCAGTGGAAGGTGTCCAGCAACACGCCCTCGGCGGTGAGCGGGGGGCCGGCTGGCTTCTCCTGTGGGGGAAGATGGTGGCTGCCGGCAGGTGGGGCTGGGCTTTGCTGCCGCATCCCTCACGAGGTAACGCGTCAAAAGCAAAGACAGAAATGGCAGGAAGCTGATTTTTTTTGTTGTTGTTTATATTTGTTTCCTTCTGCGTGATTCGAGAGCTCGGAAAGGCTGAATGTGATGGCAGTTCGTAGGAGAGGAGGCACAGTGTGCCTCAGTCCCGGCCCGGGCCTCGGACGGGCGGGCGGTGTGAGGGGAAGGACGGCCCGGTGGCAGACTATGAGGAGAAAGTGGGAGGGCGTCCCTGGGGCTGCCCGCGGGTGGCTGCGCCTGACGAGCCGCAGCGGCAGATCAAGCTGCCCGCTCTTTTCGATAAGGGACCTCCCTGAGGCTTCATCTCTGGGCCCTGCACCTCAGGGAGCCAGGTGTTTCTGGAAAATAACACGTAAATGTCTGCCAAGTGCACAGGCAGTAGTGAGTGGAAGAGAGGTGAACCGATGACTGGTTTCAGTGCCTGCAAAAGCTGTGTGGGGCTGGTCTGTGTTGTGGAAAATACCTGGGATCATACCTCAGGTTCGTACTAAAAAAGGGTGTTTGGTTCTCTTGAAAGCAGGTTGTCTGGAAAATGTTATTCTATGTCAAGAATTAGCTAATTCCTTTGATTTCTGAGATTGTGTAGAAGGAGTTTTTATTCCCCCACGTCCCCCCAGACATGCAGCTTTAAAGGTTGGGATTCTGTGAGCAAATGCAAAGCCACTAAAATACCCCGAGTTTGAGCTCTATTCAAATAGATACTCTGAGCTCTCTCTTACGGCTGAATTTCAAGAAGAAGATCTGAAAAAACCAAATGCATACACCCAGGCTTTTGGCAGTATTTGGAGAGGGAGAAAAAGGACGATTTCTGAACTGGCTTTGTTGATTGAAATAGGGCTCCAGTGATTTGTGTCCACTGAGGACTTGGCCTGATATGGTGAAAGGTAAAACACAGGCTTAACCTCTTAAAAAATATTTTCAAAATATTTTCCTTTCTTTATTCAATCTGCTTGCAGTCAGCTTTTTTTTTTTTTTCCATGAAAGTCAATTCAGTTGAGAAAAGCTCTTTTTCTAACACACCTCTTTCTGGTGTAAGTGTTAAGTAATATCCTGACAATTTTATGTTGTATAGTATATTGAAGACCAAATGAAAAGCAGCCAAGAAGAAAAAATGTGAATGAATGTAGTAATACTTGAACTAATGATCACTTCTTTGGAGTGCCTGATCAACAGTATATTAGCAGAAGCTGTTGAGAGAGCAGAAGTGGGATTCAGATTGTGTGCTCCACTGGAATGGGAAGGAAAAACACTGTTTAAATTCCATTTTGCATTACTGTCTTGCCATTTGCTTAACAATTTGGAAGATACTTGGTTGGGATGAATGGCACTTGTCAGCTGAATTTTTCATCTAGGCACTTTAAATTAAGTTGGTATTCAGGGTTTTGAGACATAATTTGCACATCTTATGAAATACCGTCACTCATACTGCCTGTAATGAAAAAATCTCAGATACAGTGGTATAATTGTTCCATGCTTAATCTGACCATTAACCTTTTATGCTCTTCACAAAATTATGATGAAATGCTAGTATTTCTTCTTGATTATAGGTGAGCAAAAATAAGTGAGTGCTGTGCAGCACTCGTCTAAGGTACTGAGATTTGGATTCTATGACATCCCCACAATGGTAGTTCTCCAGATCCTGTCCTAGAGTCTTCTGCTGAAACCCCGGGATGCATATGAAGTACAAGTCCAGGGCTGGATTGGAGAGCTGACAACTAAGTGTGCTGTTCTAGGCAAACTGTAAGGCACAATTGGAGAGGCATCAGATTGCTTTGGCATTTGGTTAAATTGAGCTTTGTCAGGAATGATTCAAAACTGGCTTAAAGCTAATAGTGTTTTTAAGTGCTAACTCAATGTAACTTCAGAATGTCCTTAAACTCATGTAGGTGTCATTGTCAACAGAGCAGCTTCTCTAATTTCTAAGTGAAGTAAGATGCAACAGGTAAAAAAACTGTTCTGAGTGGTGACCCAAAATTCAGTCTGGGTAGGTGACACAAGCTGAGTGTTCCTCTCATGAAGGAGTTCCTCTTTTTGAAGGAGTAAATACGGAGTAAAAACAACAGTAAAAAAATGAAATTTTTAATCCGCGGACATGTCTTTGCACTGTGTCTGTGGCATCAGTGAAGCTCCATCCCTTACTTCCCTCCAGGATGAAAACATGACTGACTTTCAGTGTCTTCCAACTTGTTTTTATCTCTGGTGTACACATAACTGTACTTAGTCGCCTTGCTCAAGAAATACTGGGTATGTGACTGAATTGTGCTCACTATTTGCCTTCTTTTCAGGTGAGGAGAGAGCTCAGTTTCCCCTGCACTTCCAGTGTGAGCTCTGTCCTGTGATCTGCAGAGGTGGTGTAGCCACCAGCTTCTAAAGGTACTTTGCAATTATCTGTAGAGGTAACCTACTTAATGACAACTGCTAAGAGACAAAGAAGTCTGCCTGCGCATGTTGATATGTAACATATAGGAGCCATTTTGTCCTTCAATGGTCAGCAAATATTGGCTGATTTTCCTTTATTATAAAGAACAGCAGTAAGGTTCAGATCACAATGTGCTGTCTGCCTTGATATAGGCTCTAGCTTATCAAAGCTTGAGGAAAACCAGTGAAGAACTAAGTCACCTTTGTATAAAACAGTGAGGGAAGTCTATATGGGAAATGTCACCCTGTACTGGGCCAGAATCTCACGAATTAACAAATCTGGCATACAATTCCTCTGTAGTGGTCAGGAACCATTTGTCTCTTTCATGAAGAATAATGGTTTCCATTCCTCAAATGCAACCTTGGTATGAGTTTTCACTGAAAAGATGAGTGAATTTTCTTTTTTCTTTTTTTAAACCTGTAAAATATCTAGCCTGTATATAGAATCCCAGTTGACTTGAAGAAAGAGCTCTTAACTTCGTGATGTAAATCCCATGTAGGAAATACAAGCAATGATCTCATCTAGCTACAGTGATGAAAGAACTGTGTATATTCGGTCTCTGGCAAGCCTTTTGCTGGGAATTAGCTGTATCCTTACAGGGTCGACTGCTGAAAGTGAAAACTGTATTTCTGAAACTAGTTTTTTTTCCATGCCTTGTGGGGGTGTGATTGCTTGTACAGAGGCAGCTCAGAGAGCACTAAAAAAACCTAGTCCCAGAGGCAGTACAGCTTCCACATTCAGAATCCTTATCCGCATAGCTATCAGTTCTGTTGTGCTTTGGGTGTTCTCCCAGTTGTCATTATCTGCTCAAAACTCTCACTGCATCACAAGGGTATACGTGTTATGAGCAGGGACGCTGGATTTCTGTCATCAAAAGCAAAAATGAAATGAGATCACGTAGGTGGAAGTTGTCATGATTTATTACTTGTATGTGATGCAAAAACATCAGCATGCTTGAAAAAACATCAAATGAAGTAATTTCTTTTTCTTACATCTGCAGTGAATTTCTAAAGGATATGCTGTTTTTCTCTTTTTTTTTTTTTTTTTTTAATTTCAGGGTTTGACCCTGAAGATATTTTTGCTTGTTGAAAAACTGCTTATGTAGGTAATTTCAATGGAAAAATTCTCATATAATCCGTGAGTATTATTTTAGATAGCAATCTCTTGTGTACTTCCGAGTTTAAGGCTTTGTGATGCAGAAAGACCATTTACTGTTGTAATGATCTCAGAAATTATTAACTATTGGTAATTCAGTTCTATATTTACTCCTAAAATAAGTGATCATTTTCAGTATGAAAGGAAAAGAAAACTTCAAACCTAACTTTTACCTCAAGAAATGGAGAAAATAATAGTTTATTTTGAAATAATAATTTGAATTTTCTGAGCTTATCTCCACCCACCACCCCCTTACTTCTTGCATGCTTTTAGGTAACCCTAATTTTTACTGGCCTTGAAACTTTTTTTTATTGCTTTGTTTAAAAAAATAAAAAATCTGTATCTAGGAAAAACAAGGTGGTGGTGGTTAGGAGGCAGAAAGGAAGTAGACAGAGATATGAATTATTTTGTTTTTCTCTACTTGAGAGTTTTAAGGTAAAAGAAAACAAGCTGAGGAGAATTCATAATTGGATATTTAAGACCAGAAATTATTAGACAGAAATGAAGTAGATGAGATGATGGTTTAGCTAGCAAGGGGTGCTAAGGCATCATCTTTGATTTTGTTGCTGAAAGAAGTGCATAATGGAAGAAGTTTTGGCGTTTAGTTTTGGCATTTTTTTTTTCCCTCTGGGTTGTAAGTGTAGGTCTAGTCTCTTGTTAGTTTTGAAACACTTTTTGTTGCTTTTGTTTTGAAAGTTTTGAAGGCCAGAAGGTTAACTGGACAATCCTTGTACAACCTTAGTTGCAGTATTTTCTAGATTTGCCTCTAGAATAGTCTGGTTAAACTGTTAGTGGTGTATGAAGAATTCTTGTCTGCTTGCACCCTTGACTTCTGTACTGCTATTTCCTGGGAGTACAGGGGAGTAAATGTCTCCTATAGAATGGTGCAGATTAACCCACTTGATCACAATGTGCATTTGGCAAAAATATTTGGGAGATTAAACCCATAGGGGCTATTTAAAAGCTTGCTTTCTCCTCAGTTACCTTCATGTTTAAGAAATATACCAGCACAATCTGTCAAAGACTTTGGTTTTAATAGGTCTACAAAGTTCTAGCTAGATATTTTTTTTTAATGTCACAAATTCTAACTAGAGTGTATGTTCCAAGACATAAAGGTTTCACAAAAATCTGCAAAATTAGTTTATCTCCTGATTTCAAAGCTGATTTATCTCTTACTGACTAGAGAGAGGACCATGACTTGGAGTGGCAAAGAGTCCTTCTCAAGGAACTTAGCAGAGACAGGGGCTGTGCTGCTCCTGAGTCATCTGTGCTCAGGGTAGAGTCCTGGTCATTGAGCTCTAAGAAGGTCCTCCTGAGACAAGAAAGATCACCTTGACAGGTGCTATTTTAATGGGAGCTTAGCTCGTAGTAGTATGCTTCTGAAAGCGTTTCTGATTAGCCGGACTAGCACTTCCCAATGGAACAAGTTTCTTCCAAAGACAGCATGTCCTCCTGAGTTTCTTGGAGCTATCTCTTACCTGGAATCTCAGAAGACACATGGTCAACCTAGGTGTGCTAACCTGTAGGCGGTCAGGGGATGCTTTCTAAGCAGATGGATGCAATGGGGGAGAATGTAGTCAGTGAAGCATGGAAATAGCTGCAACAGGATTGCTTTCTGTGCTCCACCAGAACCTGCCAAGAGATACTCTCTTCAGTGTCTTCTTAAATGACAACCTGAGTTAATGAGAGTGAGGTTGGTAAACATCTGCTTGTTATTGCTGCAGTTGTCACTAAAGGGAAGGATTGCAGCTAATATGATCATCAGCCCTCCTGGTGCTCAGGGAAGAAGCGGCAGCGTTAGGAAGACTGGGGTAATGTAATATTTCCAGAATTTGATATTTGTTCAAGGTCTTATAAATGTTTCTTCAGAAGGCTGTAACAGAAGAAAGTAGACTGGGGTCAGGGATGTGTTAAGTAAGGTGTACAACAGCAGCATCAGTCAAGGACCTTGGACAGGAGGAAAACAGGAGGCTTCATTGCCTGCAATCCCAGGAAACAAGGGAGTCAAGCCTTCCTAAACAAGGCCAGGGCAGTCCCACGTGAGAAGGCATCAAAAGAGGTCATAGCCTTTGCTTCTTGCTTTTTTGCTTTTGGGAAGGAAGTTGAAATGAGAGCAGCAGTGACAATAGAAGAACAGGTTTTCTTGATGTAATCTGTCTGCTCAGCTTGTAAGCAGTTGTAATAAACAGTTTTGAAAGGAATATTGGCAGTTCTGCATCAGCCTCTGCTGCGCAGTAATGCAGGCTGTGGGGGACCTGGCATGCAGCAATCAATTCTGTATCACTGTGTCTTGCAGCCTTAAGGTACAGCTACTGGGAGATCTTAGCAAATGTTGGGTTCTCAAACCCGTCAGATCCACAATGCCAAGAAATAACAAGAGTTTCATGGCACTATTTACACGTGTTTCCAAAGACAGTATCACATAGTTCCATGGGGGAGGGGGGAAATATTGCAGTGATATGTTCTAATCCAAAAAGTTAATTGGTACATATCAAGAAATGGGAGGGTCAGTGGAAATCCAAAATACTTGTTTCATTGTTTAACCCCCAGTTTCACCTGCTTACCAGTATGGGAGACAGCCAGCAAAGCTGTTCTGCTAGTAGAATTCCTTTTATCAGAGTGCAAGTGATTTGTTGGACATTTGACCCTTCCTTCCCCCACAGTTAAAATTATTTGGTCTTAAATATTTCTGGGTGAAACTTTTAAGGAATGCTTAAAACACTTTTATTCAATATTTCTTCATTGAGAAGTGATTTAAAATGATATGATGAAACATGGTTGTCCAGTATTCACCTTGTTTTTTTCTCTAGGAAGAGTTGGTACAGTTGCTCAGTATAGCTGAGGACTTAATTATAGTTGTGCTTTAGAAAAAGGGCATGAACGCAGAGGAAGTAGTTGGGTTTTTATTGAAAGAATTTCCTTTGAAAGCAAAAGCTGCCTAAATGTATTTATATGTGCGTGTATCTAGTTTTAGATGGAGAAGTGTCTTGCTTCCCACGTGTCTGTGACTTTTTTTTTTTCCCTTGATACCAAGCAGAAGTGCTTAAAAAAAAAAAAAAAAAGGCAGGGAAGAGATCTAACAGACTATATCTAAAGTCCAGAAAGGTCCTCTGTTGTTAAGGTCTGTTGAAAAGCATTGGTGGCAAGAAGTGCAAAATATTTCTTGTTTTCTTTAAGTATTTTTGAGGGGGTTATGCTCATGCCTTTCTGCTATCCAGCATTTGTTTAGATTAAAATTAGAGTTGCTAAGATACCATGGAGAATCTTATTCTAGCAAAAATATTTTTAACTGGATAAGAAGTATATTCCAGTCACAGTTGCAGCAATATTTTTCAGATTTAGATGATAAAATCCTTCCCTGGCTCTGAATGTTAAGAGAGTTCAGCCATTGTATTTCTGATTTTAGTAAATTGTATTATTGTGCAGATTCTGTACATTGCATTCTCTTCTACACAGAGGAAAATGGCATTTTTTAAGAAGAAATATGCTTAGCTTTTTGTGCATGCAATAACCTGTAAAGTATTAATGCTGATTGTGATAAGATAATACCAAACCCTGAAAATGGACTTTTAGTTTATTCATGGAGAGCCACTGAAGAATTACTTAAACATTCTCTGTCTTGGTGTTCTGTTAACTTTGTTTCTGTAGCTCTAATTGGGTCACTGTAGGCAATTGGAGATGGTGTTACTAAATAAACTTTAAAAGTTACTGGCTAGTGATTTGGCTGATTAAATATGGATGAGATTAATAATGAACTGATAGATATTTTATTTTCTGACATGCTTAAGTTTATGAAGTTGTTGTGTCACATTGTATTTTATCACATGTTAATTTAGCGCTGTGTAGGCTTTTGATGTGATGTGCTTTAGCTCATGATGATGTTTTCCAACTTTAGAAAAGTTTGTTACCAAGAGGCAGAAGATTTGGCTCATTTGACAATTAATCCAAACAAAGCTATTAATTATAGAGTGGAGTGGCAAAATTTTACAAGCTAACCAGATAACATGCATTGTGTGTGTATCCGTGTGCGTATATATGTATAGGTGTGCCTTAGTTTTAAAACTAGTTACAGAAGTGGACTGTACACTTCCCAGTAAGAAAGGTCAGTGACTATTCTACTTGCCAGACTGGACCTTAGAAGGACAGGTCAATCTTGCCAGAATTCTGCAGAGGTCAGGGTAAGGTGTCTGAAGTGGAAAAGTCAGCTGTTTCTTTTTTCAAGTCTAAGGTAATGTATTTTTTTCTCACTTCCTCACTATGCATATTTTTTGTTTCAGTCATTGGCAAACAGAATTATTTTATGTGAAATTGACAGACATCTTCAGGAATGGCCTTTGGAGCCAATCCTTATTTATTTAGTTTTAAATAATATCCATGTGTATGCACAATTTAAAAAAAAAAACCACAGTAATTTAAGTGACAGAAAAGGGGAATTAATTCATAGCCTGAAGCAAGAACAATCCTTTCTTTTGATTACAGTTTTAATGGCTGAATTTGAATCCAGCGTGCCCTGGATCTTTCTCTTTTAGCATGTTGTCAGATATCTCAAGGTGAAATTCATCTCCCTTCTTGTTACACTATCAGCAAAAAGCAGAGATAGGAAAAGGTATTGTAGCAAAATGAATGATTGTATCTTGAGTCTTCCTTTGTAACATTAACTCAGCCCTCTCCACCCCTTCTTCCTCCTGGAAAAACCCCTCTCCTCCTGTGTTTTCTTTTGTCGTGTTCTTCCTACCTGTAATCCCTGTTGAGGCACGACCAGGTCCTTGGCAATTGTGTTCCCATGCACAGCAGTCTGGAGGTGCATGGATTAGATACATACTGCAAAAAGAGTAAAATCTTACAATAGAAGAGCAGACGTGGGGAGGTGGTACTCAGAAGCAAGTTGATTTTGTCATGCGGTGGTGGAATGGGCAACACCATTGTATGAACCAAAGTAAGAGCAGGTCCTGCCCTGAGGGGCAGATGCTCTGAGGCTGCAGTGCTATGACGCAGAGACTGTGTGCTGCCTCTTGAGCACGCTCTCATCTGTGAGGAATCCTCTGCTTTAGGCTTTCTTTAGGATACTGAAAGGACATTTTATAGCACTTAACTAAAAAGTAGCAAGGTGAATAAGTACAAGAGGCTTGTACTTAAAGTGGTGTCAGTGGAGCTTGGTTTGGACTGACATTGTAAAAGACTTTTGTGGAACAAAATCTTTTTATGGGTATTGCCTGTGTTTTGACATTTGTAATCAACTAATATGAAATAAAAAACTTCTTTGGCATCTTGCCTGCAGGCCATAGAATTTTTGTGAGGGAAGGGTTATACAAGTTGCAAAGAATGTTTGAAAGGTTACAGGTGAACAGGGTTGTAATGAAAGGATAAAATGTTTCATCCGGAAAAGTGACCTGGGTGTGCAGTCAGCAGAGGTTCCCTTTTTGTCGGATTTAAGTATTTCGGCCAACTAAGAGGAGTGTGCGTGTCTTCTGTGCCAACAGCAGAACTCTTTACCCAGTGATCTGTGTATGACTGTGCGTGAAAATGAGTGTTGGTTGGGATGCACAGCCAAGCCAGGGAGCATTGGTGTTGAGCTGAGGGTAATGACTGAACTGCATCCGTCTGGCAGGGGAAGACTCAAGGATGTACAAGTATGTGTTTTCTGAGATCTGTATGCCTTCTGAAGTAATATCTTGATATATTCATGGGTTTATTTGGACACTTCCCAAAAAGGTTGCATTATCACAAGAAAATATAAGCCATTTACTAAAAAAAAATTGCTTTTAAATCAATGTTTTCCATTATTACCATAGATACGGATCACTTAAACCCTGAGAATAGAATCAATTCTAGACATCTTCCCTCCCTCTCCTCAGCATGTTTTCTTCATACTGGTCTTTAGGTAATCCCAGGTATTTTCCTTCACCTCTTAGAGAAAATGACAGTAGAGACTATTTTGCTAGCTTTTTTGTTCTGTCCCTTTCAGTATGTTTATGCCATTAACTTCTCCTTAACTTGATTTGTGTGAGACAGCTGAACTCAGAGAATACTAAAAGTGCCTGATTAAAGGCAAATTATGTGTCAACACAAGTGAGACTGGAGTCAATAATAACCAGAGAAAAAAGAAACTGAAAATCTACAGGTAAGCAGAAGTTATTTAGTGCTCAGTTGCTGTTCAGTGCCAAGAGCAGCCAGTAAAAGGTGACATGAAAATGGTTGACTTAAAAAAGCACTAAAATGTAACCTCCTAAATTAGTTTATAGCATATATAGGGGATAATGAGGAAAACCTAAAAATAGTTTTCAATGTGAATTAGTAGTCGTTCTCCTTTCTCTCAGGATATCCTGGGTTGAACCTTGAAAACTCTGTGCGTATGTTTTTGACCCGGAAATCAGTGGTAAAAATAAAATTTGAGACAGATTTATAGTTCCTCATGACACATACCATTTGAAGAACATAACTGGAATGGTGTAGATTTGACTTCCTGTTTTATGACTTTGCCTTCTCCCATGATTCTGGCAATATCTTACACTTGATGTGAGCCAGAAATCTGTGCTGCAAAGAGAGGGATGCTGAGATAGTGAGATATTTCTTTTCTTTTACAGGATGCTTTATTTGGTTTCTTTCCCTGCTTTTGTCACCATACACTTATTCCTGTGAGTTTTGTGCCAAGTAGTATGACTAAGTCATTTCACCTTCGTTGTAACTAATTCCTGTCTTGCTGGTTTTGTTTTTTATTGCTTCGTATTTTTTGTCTTTTTAAGTAAATGTATTTTCAACCTATTTGAAAAGGGCAGGGCTGCTCTCTTGTTCCAGTTTGGACTGATCTCTAAGAAACTGTGCTGTGGATAGATGTTCTTTCTCCTCTCTGTACTTTGAAGCTTTTCATGCCTGAGGAGCTAATTTCTGAGACGTTTCAAAGCCAGAAACCAGGCCACTGAGTGCCTTGAAGATAAAAATTTGGCGTATTCTAATGTTCTCTAGGAAGCCAAAGTAGAGAGCAAGAATATGTTGTTCCTTCTGGAGTTTTCAAAAGGCTGAAGGATGCATGTTGGAAATGTTGGGTTCCTAAGTAAAAGAAACCAAGAGGTCATAGTTGAGGCCAGGTTGATTTTTGCCCAGAGGATGTTTCCAGTTAGTGCAAGCAGCACTGTCAATGTTGTTTTTAAGAGTTGCTGTTTGTGAGAGCTTAATTTCAACAGCAAGTTCAAGAGCTCCTTTTCTCAGTTATTTTGTGTCATTGAAACAAAATGCATTATTGATGTGATTTTTTCCTCCTGCTCTCTGATACAGCATTCTTTTTCCCCTTGGATTCAGGCTCTGTTAGGTAATCTCGGGCACACTGTTAAGTGTCTTGTTAATGTATGGTCATACAGGGCATTTCTCACTGATGGATTTAGAGCCCTTCTAGCAAATCACTCCTGACTCCTGTGAACCTTTTAGAGGGGGTAGCATTGTTGCTTGATTAACAATGTCAAAAGGTTTAGAGAGGTGTGGAAGGGTGAGACCTGTACTTGCTTATCTTCTGTTGACATTAGGAGCCCATCTGCTAGTACTTTGCCTGGAGCCTGGCCTGAATCCAGGCTACAGTGAGTACAGTATGCTGGATTCAGCTGTGAGCCCTTCATTGGCTTTTCTCTAGTTTTCCTATGACCTTTAAACAAAATGATATTAAGTAATAGTTTGATCCATGTATTTGTGTTGCCTTGTATAAAGGACACCCCTCCCACCCCAACTGCATACCCTTTTTGGCAATGTATGTCTTAAAGAATGAAAGGAAGATTTCTTCTCCAAATCAGACATTGGCAGTTGTGACCAGCTAGAAGAAGAAAGACAGGTAGTATCTTTCTTCGGTAGACTCTCTGAGCACCCAGGACTGTGGGCTTAGGACCTTTCTGAGACTAAGGTGCTATCTTTGAATTTTTCCACTGTGGGTTTTTAAGGTTCCTTTTTGAACCACTGTACATCTACAAACTTTTCCAAAGTAGAACTATGTATTCTGGAAATAAAATTTGTTCCTAGTAGTTTTACAAGATTCTCTGTTCTTGTACTGGAACAGAGAATGAACAATCATTTCTGTTCATGTTTTGCACATGACTCAACATTTCAGTGTGTTAACTGAAGATTTGTTCACTGCTGTCTCCAAAGTTCTCTATTGGTAGAGAAGAGTTTCACATAAGGCATACCATTTACATTTCATATTGCAAGAGAAAGGCAATATTACATGTTATTTTTGTTGTCTACTTAGGCCCATGGTGGGTGAGAAACTCACCTGTCAGAATGAAGCAGCTTAGCAGAGGTTTTTGACATCAAAGCTTGAAAATATCTTTGCTGTTTTTATCTTCGTTATATTCCATAGCTCTTCAAAAAAGCTGTTTGTTTTAGGCATGAAAATTGTTGTTTTTCCTGAGTTCCAAAACTCTGTCCCACAGAACTGGTTCAGCTTTACCCAGCTGCCTGATGGTGGGAGTGGCTCTAGCAAGGCTAGACAGAATTGGGAAGACATCTAAATTTCTGTGTGTCCAAAATTTAAGAAATGTGGAAGGGATGGATGTTATCTTTCAGAAATGAGAGGTATTTAAACTTGGTGCTCTTTCACCCCACTTCTTCATAATGTGCCACCTGCTGACTTTCAAGTGTACAAATGTGTAAGCAATGAATTTTCCTGAACTCCGTCCCCAAAAGCAAACTCTAATCACAAACTCTTGTTTGTTTTTTCATACTGACTGGAGTTTGGTACAGTTCTCCCAGTGAAAAAAGGATTAACTCATCTCTTTATATATAGGAGTCAAAAATGTCATGTCCTGGTGCCAAACACGCATTGCTTGCTCAGCAGCTATCATGTGAATTTAGATCAAGAGGTTAGCTTTTGCAGTTGGAAGTGGACATAGAAGAAAGAGTCTGGGCAAGACACCTAGAGACTCAGAAACCTGCAGTGCAAGTGCAGTGTGAGTGAAAACCATGGAACAGGAGCCTTACCTCTGCTGTGCTTAGGTAGTAAATGCCAGGTACGTGGTTGTGAGGGGATGGAGTCAAGGTTGCTGTGAGCAATAGTGGAGTACTTAAAATCTGCTTTTTAAAAATTTTTAAGTGACTGTTCTAATGCCTTTCAGATAACTTTTATCTTACTGGAAAAATGGCTTACTATGCGGTTCCCATAAAGCTGTTTTTAAAGGGGCAGACCTACACCTCAAAATCTGTTGTTGGAAGTGTTTTCTCATACTCCATCATTGTGGTGCCATTAAGAGGTTGAAGCTATTATTCTGAACCATGGCAAATGAGATACATATCACCTGTCAGCAAAATCAGCTTGTACACAAATTCAAAGTGATAGCAGGGTAAAGTTTGGTAAACAGTTAAACTTAATCATGACAAGTAGTTTATGATTTATAGATATATGAAATGCCACCATAGCTAAGTTTCTTACTCTAATGTCGGGTAAAACAGATGTTCCTTTATGATATTCAAATATATTAATAAAGAGTGGGTGGGTGAAATTAGTGAAAGCATGTCGTTTTTTGTTGTGTTTTTGTAATTATCAACTTCCCTTTAATATCATCATTTTAAAAAAATGTACAAATTGTAACAGAGCATTTAGAACATAAAAATATATATTTAAGAAAGTAATTATTGTGCTAATATAGAGCAGCTATTTGTTTAGCTGAAGATATTGAAAACTTCCTTCATAGCAAAAAAATTGTTTTAGATGCTGTGATAGAGTCCTGTACTATTTAATATCAAAGATCTTGTAGTGTTTCCAGAAATTTCAAAAGGAACATTTAAAAAGGGAATTTTGAAAGTTCTCTTATTCACTTTTGAGCTGTGGTTACTGAATACCTTTGCAGTTTAAACAGCTAAATTTGGCATGTCCTTGTTATTTTGCATTCTACTTCCTCGGTTTTCTTGGTTGTTTTCTTGGTTGTTTTCTTGGTTGTTTTCTTGGTTGTTTTCTTGGTTGTTTTCTTGGATGTTTTCTTGGATGTTTTCCCCAGTAGAAACACCAAGGGAAGAACTGAAGTAAAGCAATTGAGGGTGACTAATTTGAACTTATTCTGGTGTGCAAGTTTTGAAAATGTCTTTTTGCTTGATATAATATGATTTTTACTTTCCCTTCCTTCATATACTGCAGAAAAAAAGTAAAAGAATAAAGAGAAGAATATGAGGGAGAGAATATTTTCTTTATTTTACAAAGCTTCAGAAGGAGGAAGAAAGTAATTATGTAGGAAATATTTCGCAGCTTGTATTTTCATTTCAAACTCTCTACTGCAAATGTAGTTGGTAATGGAAATGTTTTTTTTTTTTTTACCTGGCATTTGTGTTAGAGTTGCAAAATTGTTGCAAAGTTTAAAATCTTAAATGAATATACTGTGGTTAAACCCCTTATTTAATAGAATCTGAGTTTGTGCAGCAAGTTTTTATTTAAAATTCGGAACTATTAGTGGCTGTCTCTTAAATTGATTTAGATTGAATTAAAATAGGGTTTAACAAAAGCACATCAGATTTCTAAAGCATATTGGAAATCTGAGTGCTTGCGAAACACTCTGAATTACTCAGATCACTCCATTGAAGATTTTGAATTTAAATTTGCTTTCTTTGTTCTGTTTTAACTTACTCTGTTTAAGAGTACCATTGGAAAAATTCATTTTTCTCTAAGTATAGCAAAAAAGAAAAGATGCAATGGGAGATCCTTTGTCACCATCTTTGCAAAGAAGAAAGCCTGAACCAGCCTGGTTGGTTCAGTACTGCTTTGCTTTGAGCTGTAGTCTCCCATAACAAGAATGCAGTGTTTCAAAGCTGGGAATAGATGGTAGTGTTTGGATATACTCTGAGTTATGCACATTGCCTGTATGGCCTTATGCCCTCAGAGAATAATTAACATCTGTCTGGAATCTGTCTCGGAGAGCCTGGTAAAGGCTGGATGTAGTAGGTGTGAGTCCTTCTGAGCACAACCTCCCAGATAGGGAAAGAGCAGCTTTGTTTCAGTGGGCAGACAAATGTACAGTGCCTCATGCATCCGTCCTTTCAGGAGGAGCATTGGAAAGGTGAGAGTTTGGGCTCTTGTGAACTTGTGGAGACTGTATGAACCACGTCCCTGTGGTCCAAAGCTCTCACACTTGCCCTGACTGTTCTGGGAGAGCTTATTTTCTTTGGCACAAGTGTGTGCAAGCAGCCCAGGTCCAGCTCTGTGTCCTTTATGTGCGGCATGTGAGGGAGTTGGACATGAGTTGGGGAATGGCTCTGCAGGAGTCTGCCAGTCTCTGAAAGGTCTGATGAGTTGTGGCTCAGGGCTGTCCCTGCCAAACCCAGATTGATATTCTACCTGCCCTGCCAATCCTGGGATATATACCATCTGCCTTTTCCTCTATCCAGAGTGTTTCTGCTCCCATCATCTTGTGCAATGGCTTACGGATTGTACTGGAGAGTATTGTCTCTTATAGATAAGAAAAAAAAGGTTATGGTCTTGTAAATCTGGTCATTTTTACTGATAATAGCATGGTTTTGTACAAGGGAGATTGTCGTGGGTTAAGCAGAGGAGAGTTAATTTTTCTTTTTTTCCCTTCTCTTCATAAATAGCTAGCAAGAAGCTGTGTTTTGGATTCCTGCTCAGGAGAAAACTGATACGAAAAGAACGTTTATAGCTATTGCTAGGATACTCTCAAGGACAAAATACATTCAGCCTCTCTCCTCTCCATAGACAGAGGTGGGGGAAGAGACAGTCCGGCTTCTAGCTTGGGATTTGCTTTTAGGTCAAGA
>VZTO01021779.1:1104-29096 GCA_013400615.1 Syrrhaptes paradoxus | reverse complement strand
TATCCTTCAACAATCTGTTCTTTTCTGTAGTGCTCGATGATGTCAGCAATACTGTTCCAACAAGAAAAAGAATATTAAAAGGAAAAACTAAGCTCTTTAACATCTGTTTGATGTTAAATGTTCAATGAGAATTTACTAATATACTGAAGTCAAGAAAGTTCACAAAACTGTATTCAGAATGTATTAATTCTAAACTCTGCAAAATATTTTAATTAGTTGCTTAAAATGCCAAATGAGGACACTTCTTCTTCCACACTGAGTAGCACATGTGCACTACCAGCTCTCCAGTTACAATTTCATTGGCAGTGATTTTCGAAGTCCTAGAGTAACCAGGGAAGGGGAATGGGAGATACTGCAGGTGCAGAGCAATTTCTTTCTAGGACAGGAATACAAAACAGAAAAGCTTGTACAGATTATACTTGGAAATCTCTTGAGCTATCTTGTTAAATACTCAGTCAGTAGCACTCCTCTACATGGAAGCTTTCACTCTAATCTAATCACCAGATTCAGACTGCAATTGTGTTTGGAAGGCTCCAGAGAGAAGTAGTGACAGATACAAGCTGAAATACAAGTCATTTGAGTTGCCCTAACTAATTTTTACAGTTACTGAAATTTACATGCAATAAAGAAAAGAAACATGAACAACGATAGAAACTAATAATTCATACGCAAAATACCAAGATAAACAGGAACGGAACAATTAAGCAGAAAAAAACAGACTCAGTGTGTCTCCTCACTTCATGCATACTTAGTGCTGTGTGCAAAAGTAATCAAGAAGGCACACAGCAATTACTGAAATCAAATAATTTCAGCTTTTATTGAGATGCAATCTGCATATCCATTTTCTGCATAAAAATCTAAACTTTGCCACATTACAGAAAATGACAACTCAGTCATTATATTTTGCATGTTGAACAGCTACTGCCAACATCTTATAATAAGTAAAACAGTGTTATTTAATTCTTCTTACTCATCAAATCAAGAATACCTTGACTGTCAATGCCTCCTCTCATTTCTTAGTTAAAAATGCCAGCAGGAGTTCCTCAATATAAGAAGCAGGTGCCTAGTTTCTTCCAATTTCATAAAATAGGCTGAAAAATAAACTCAGTTCTATCTGAAAACTCCTTTTGTAGTTAAGAGTGTCATATAGACTAGGACTTTATGCTTTGTTGGAGGGACTATGAGCTTGGCTCTGTAGCCTTCTCCTCTTGTAAGTGAGATCGATTCAGATGGTCACTTACCACTACAACAGCTCAAATGCCTGAACAAACTGAACACTGAAAACACAAAGATACCGGTATCTCCAGACAAGTACGCTACAGAATGCAAATCTGCAAGTGATCAGAGTTATCTAACATGTAAAACGTCAAGCATGACGTTACTTCAGGAATTTTTAAAATGCTAAGCATAGAGCTTGTTAGGTTCCCCAAGTCTCAGCTACTCGGATAATTTAAAAAGTATCTCACCATCATGGGCAGTATCTTTTTATAATACTTAGAAGAGTGAATTGAGAATTATTCCAACAGCGGATATTTCAAGTTACAAAGAATCCAGAAAGCAGAACTGAGCAACACCATTCTACACATGGTTACATTACCAAGACAGAGAATTAACATTAAACTCATTGTTCAGCCCATCATAATACAGATAAATCTACCAGTTGAAACAAAATTATCTTCCAGTCATCTAAGTTTTCAAATTGTGCTGTCTTTCAAGTTCAAGATAACCTGAAAGCTTGTTCAGTCTATAAACATTGGGACAATGTTTCTTCTCCTTTGACATAGACTCAATAGAAGCAAAGAATAATCTCTAATTTTACAGATTTTTTTGAGTGCTACCTGTTACGTAGGTTGAATTTTGGAAAGAAGGTAGATAGAAGACAAAGACAGGAGAAATGGCCTGGTATGCTTTTCCTACCACATTATAAAATCAGAATTGCAACATTAATAAATGCTATTTTACATGAAAACACTGTGAAACACATATGGAAGTTATTCACAGAATGGCTGAACACAGAAAGCACTTCTGGAGACCACCTAGACCCTCAGAGCTCAAAAGAGGGTCAATGACAGGTTGCTCTGGCTCTTGTTCAATCACAGGCTGAGCATCTCCAAGGATGGAGACTCTGTAACTCATTCAATTGTTTGATCATCCTCACAGTAAAAGCCATACATCAGTAATTGTACATCTTTGGACTGAGATCTCATGACACAGTTACTAAAATCATGACTGTATAAAGTCTGCCTGGAATGAAGTTAATTTTCTTCATAGCAGCCCACACAGTGCTGTGTTTCTGATGTGTGACTGAACCGTTGTGTTGATAGCACACCAGTGTTTTGACTACTGCTGAGCCATCCTTGCAGTGTTAAGGGTTTTTTCCTACTCTGCTCCCTTGCACTACACAAGTAGTACAGAGGTGTGGAAGGAGCTGGGAGCGGATACGCCAGGATAGTGGGCATGAACCCGCCAAAGGGACATTCTCTGACACACAATGTCATGCTCAGCAATAAAAGCTCAAGAAAAGGAGGAGGAAGGGAGGAATGTTACAAGGTCTGTGGAGGGCTGACCCTAGCCAGCAGCTAAACACCCCACAGTGCTTGTTCATTCCCTGCCTGCAGGAATGGGGGAGAAAACAGGAAAAGGAAATGTGACAAAACTTGTGGATGAAGATAAATACAGTTTAATAAATGAAGTAGGGGGGAGGATGCCAGTGACGCAAGAGCAATCACTCACCACCTCTCACAAGGAGACTGATGCCCGGACACTCTGAGCAAAACTCACCTAGGAAGACGAAACATCCCCTCTAGTTTTTATTGCTCAGCCTATCTCTTTGGTCAATTTGGGTCTCTGGAAGACAGGGAAAGCCTCAACACTGCACAAGCACTGCTCAGCAAAAGCCAAAACACTGCTGTGTTATCAACACTGTTTTAGCCACAAATCTGAATCATAGTACTATACTGGCTGCTGTAAATAAAATTAACTCCACCTTAGCCAGACTCGGTACAACCATTAAGAAATGACTTTCCAATTTTTCCATGAAAATGTAGAAGGATGACTAATGGAGTAATTTGTTATCCATGGAATAAACAGAAAGATCACAGAAGTTAAATGCTTTATGGAAGCCCATGGAAAAATACTCCTTCGTTACATGGTCAAAATAATTCCTCCAATATGTGTGCAATATAGGTACTACATATTGATACCTTCAAGTGGACAGCTAAAAGACTACAAGTCTACCCTTCTGAAGAGCTGAATTAAGAGAAGGAAATAATGAAAGCAAACCTCCGTATGACAGACTGCAAACACAGCCTGCTGATCATACTCATCAACAGAAATTTTAAGCAATTCCCATATAGAGTGGCGGGAGCACATGCAGAAGGAACGGGTTGATGGAAAAAATAAGTTTTCCTATGCAGCACAGAATATGAGATTCCTGCGATGTACCCAGGACCTCTTTCCCCATGATCACACAGAATAATTTCTTCTGAAATGCAACCAACATACTGTTGCTTGTATAGGTTATCGCAGTTCCAGTCTCATGTCTGGATACTCAAAATATCCGAGATATAAACAAAACATATTTCATTTTGTGTTTCCTTACTATTCTTTAGCTTCTTACTTTGGCATGGAAAATCTTGGTCTATCATTTATTGATACTACAACTGTAATCAATACTCTGCAAAAAGCAGGTTGCTTTTATCTTTTATCCCAAATACAATCACAAAAAGTGTAAGAGAATATTAAAAATACTCTACTACCAAGGACGACTTTGTAAAGATCTAGTCTAATCTAATCTAGTCTAATACTAGTATCAGATTTAAAGGAGATACCTTGAGAGCATTTATTGAAACAGCTTAATGTAAAAAAGCTTATAGTTAACGAAAACTGCCAAACAGATGCATTTAAACAAGCAGCAGCACTTCTTAAATCTGAAATTTCACCTTGAACACAAACATTACATTTGTAGATAAGCCACAAAGACAGAAATCACTGCACCAAGAATGCTTGTAAATAGTTTCATTATCTTGCATAAATTCATACTTCATATATCTCTGTTGCAGAATCAATGCCTTGTTTGTTGTTTTTCAGCCACTTCCTATGATTCCATACAATAAAACCACATTAGTCTTCACATGTTTAAAGATTTCTTTCTTGCAGTGTCCTCATTGAATGAACTAATACAAGAATTAAAAAGCCCACAAAGTCATTCTGTCTTTCCTGCTCCTTATTTATTGTCCTCTGTGGTACATCTGACATTACAGAATTTTGGCAATTACTATTTTCATTTTGGGGCCTTATTATCTTGCATTGCATACCTCATTACATGTGTGAACTGCCAGGAAGTTTACAAGCGTGCAGCACATACTAAGCTGGACTGAATGCAATCCTAGAGTATAGTTGTAATTCTCCAAAACATGCAACAAAAATGAAGGCTTTTAAAGCCACACAGATTCTTTTTCACACTGAGAAAGATCTCTGCAAACCAAGTATGGAAATATCAAAAAATTCTAAAAGCATTTTGTTGTAACTTAGTGCTGCTTAACTTTGCAATCCTGTTTTCAGTTCAACACCATGGAAAGAATCTTCTTCAGAAAAAAATGTAATTTATATACACATTTTAAGTGAATCCAGCACTGTATTCTAAACTAATCCGAAGCAGTAACTTAATGTAGTGACTTTCTGAAGGTATACTATTTAGTGCTGCAAAACATTTGAGACCAATTAAGAGTTCCACTAATTAGCTAGTTAGTTTCACATAACCTAGAATGGGGGCTCCTAGTCTATCATCCTCCTAATTAAACCATGTAACTACAGAATGGGTAAAAGAGCATTTACCTTCACAAAAGGCTGACACTGCAGCTAACTTGGTTTTCAATTAGGATGTCTGGAGGCCAGACTGATTAATGTAGAAGGTATCCAAGCAGCATGGGTGTGGGATATGCATAGCCTCATAAGGTTCCAATTGCTTAGCCTCACATCATTATCCATTTGAAGTAATATGAAAAAGTCCACTGAACTTCTTAGGTAGGAGACCTCGACATTTTCTCAGACACACCAGTGGCTGGATCTCTAGCCACTTAGAAACCAAGCTGGAAGTGAGAGAAATTCTCTATTGAGATGAAGAATTCCCTGATTCTAGGTGAGCAAGTCTCGAAAAGTGCTGATTTTGTGAGACAGGAAACAGCCTCCATTGAAAGAGGGTGCTGAATTTTCACTACTGGGAAGTCTTGCATCTATGATAACTCTAAAACTAAGATTATCAAAGATGGAGCTGTATTGATAGCTTCTCCCACAAAAGGGGAAGCATATCTCTTTATTATTTTTCTTTTTGCACATATTACTACTTTTTTTGTACCAATGGCAACACAAATGCATCCAAAGTTTGCTCACTCTAAATGAAGTGGTTTGTACTTCTGACCCAAGTATCACACATTACAATGCAATTTAATGAGTTTTTCCAACAAAGAAGGTATTTTAACCCACTCCTGTAAATACGCTTTTCTATTATTTGAAACCCTACTGAATGTCTCAGATAAAACAAACATTTTTATTTTCCCTTTTCAAATGTAAAAGAATACAAATAGTAGCTTCCAATACAACACAGCATTCTTGCAATTGCAGATCCACATATGATCAATACAGTCCACAATTTACAGTGTGAAGAATCTGGTTTGCAGAAGAAGGACAATATTTTGCAAGAAACACGGTAAACTTAGGCTTCTTCAAGCTTTAAGAACTTGCTCAGTTACAATTAACTACTAGGCAAGTTAGGTAAAATGTTTAGTATACTATTAAGAAAACTGCAGTCTTATAATCACAGCAGTAAATAATTATGACAAGCAAGTAATACAAATTCTTACAAATATAAAATATGCACAATTCCTTTTATCATTAAAACTTACCTATTATAGTATCTGCCTCCCATCATAAATTGATTGTTTGATGTTGGACATATTTTAAAACGCTGAATATTTTCACTGGTCCGAAAATAAAGTGAATAATCACCAGGTGTATTATCTGAAGGCCGCACAAGAAAACTGCACACCTGACCAACTGAAAAGATATCATAAGGGTTACTTTTCTTGCAGTTATATATGAGCCCTTATCAAATCTATTTCCACGTGAATTAGCAAGAATTGCACACTTGAAGAAATACCAAGTCTATTAGGTACGTTCCAACAGTGATCTCAAACTAGACAAACTAGTACTAAACTGACAAAATTAATGCATAATGGTTTAGCTGTAGCTGGCAACCTAGCCACATCTTTGCCACTTCCTTACAAGAGCATACAAAACCAAGTTTGACATGTTTTCAAAAATGAATAATTTCTGCTCTATTATTTAAAGTGTGATATTTAACAACATGGGTTAGAAATCATGATGTTTTAATTTAGAGAAATATTTGCTCTATGAAAGGGCCAAAAAAGTTTGTAATATATTTTCCACTAGGTATATAAAATATATATTCTCCACAGCATTTTGATGAAGACATCAATAAGTGAAATAATTGATTACACATATATTAATTTTAAAAATATTTCAATCAAAAATTATTAAATTAACTGTACTTGAGAACATACTCAATAGTCATAGACACAAGTTTTTTTCCAGTGTAGTATTCTACCGAGGTAACAACTACAGGGGCTGGTCAGACTAAGACATATGTTTACATATAATATGTTACACATAACACATGTTTACACATGGCAGTAAGTTATGCCATTGCTTAATACCAATAGAATCACCACTGTATTTCAATCAGAAATACAAGTACCTGTCATCAGCAAATTGTAAGCCTCTTGTTTGGAGATCTTCCCATGGAACCATCTTAACAAAGATGAACAGAAAAATTAGAAAGCAAGACTACCAGCTCTCTTTTTTGGCTGTGCTAACATCCAAGGCTGTGGCACCTATGAATTGATCTTTATTTAAAAAGACCTAATACATAAAGATGAGATAATCAATGATTATGCTATTTAATGATTCTGTTTTAGGAACAGAATGAAAAAAATAACATTGACAGGTATATAAGTAAATTAATTCCAATAAAAAATGTCCAACACTTGGAGTTGACATTCAAATCCAACTGTTTTTAGAGATGAAAATTAACATCTAAACGGTAGAGAATTTGATAGGCATTATTTGAAGTCAGTCTCATACAGCAATTTACTTGAATCATGAAATCCAAAACTCAAAATAGGAGGTTAAACACTGTACAGAAAAACTTAAACTAAATTTTGCCAGAAGCTGTGGAAATAAAGCCTAGCTTTGTTAGACAATTGAATACTAACTCTTTGATCTCACACCCTGTACCTTCCCAGAGCCCTGGGTCAGAGCAGTGTCCTAAAAAATTTCAGCAGCCTCTGTCCAGTCTCAGCCTGGTATGCTACAACTTAATAGCTTAGTCTGTCCTCCAGAGGCAAGCAAAGAATATGGCCTTTTCACTTATCAGAAAAGAGCTCTAGTTCTAACTTTCTTCCTATATTACCTTTAGAGGAAAGTTTCAGTCTACTAGAATGTTCAAAGGAATCACTCTCTCCCAAGGATTCCTCTGAGTGGAATATCAGTGGACAATCAGTATAAAAGCTCCAGGCACCTCCTACAAACTGCTTTGCAAATAAATAAATAAATAATCATACATTTGAGTCGTACATTGACTGGCAGAAAACTAGCAAAACAGTAAAGAAACAACTACACCACTGATTTTCTTTCTCCTACTAAGATAAGAAGAACTGCCTTCTTCAGCCGTCAGCCTCTTGGAAACTAAACTGGGCAACGGACAGAAAACAGCAGGTCAAGGATGGCAAGCAAATCAAGGACAGAAGAAATAAACAAGCCAGCAGAAATTTTTTTGAACTTTTTTACCAATCATCTTTACTACTGAAAATAATCTTATAAACAGTCTGACATATCAATATACTGCTGATTCAAAAATGCATTCAATCTTTAAAAAAAATTTAAGTATTTAAGCAAACAGAACAAATCCTATAGTCCTCCAGCTATCTCTTTAAGTGTTATTACATGAAGCTAACAGAGACAAGCTGTAACTATCACACTATGTTACTTTGCTCTCTCTCCAGGATTTAGAGTTGTGCAGGTCTGAAAAAGGTTACTTCTAATGCAAGCACTGTATTCCAGAAATACTACACTGTGCATACTTCGTCTGAAAGTGATCATACTGGGGCTTACCTAAGATTTCAACACTCAAAAACCCATTAGCAATAGGCATACCTATTACAGGACTCTTTCATGTTAATTATCCATGTATCTTCAGTAGCTAGTATAGAAAAAAGTCTTGTGATTAAAAATTAATATCTTTGGTTCATCTTCCCAAAAGTTGGGAAATCTCATAGCTGAAGTTTACAAACAGTTATGACTGCATTTAATAACAAAACAAAAATCCTTACATTTTGCCTTCATGTGGATCTTCTTCTCTTCCCTAATGAGAAAATTAACATATTAAGTGCACGACAACAGTAAAGCTCCGTTCCAAAAAAAAAAAAAAAACCACACAAAACTTCATAGGTTAAGACCTTCTGTAGAAAAAAACCATAAGAAGTCTGAGACATTTTTGAACTAAAGGGCTTACTGCAGTTCTATGAAATAAGTTATCCACTCACTAAGCAGAGTTCAGCCAAAATATGTTATTTCAGACGATTGCTTCTGTCATGTTTTAAGTCCTTCTTCAACGGTGGTAACTTCTTAAAATTTCAGCTTTCCAAAGGTTAATTTAGCACTGATATATCAGGCTACAGTTCGATGGTGTAGTACTTCCACTTCAATTTAGCCATGCACATCCTGACACAGATGTGTGAGATGCATCTGAAGGTAACATTGCTATTAGGAAACTACATGTACTGTGCAGGAAAATAGTATCAAAAAATTGATAATATTTCACTCCAAAGCAATGTTGAGCTTGTTAAAAAAATAATCCTTGTGGTTTTGTTGTTCTTTTTTTCCTTCTGAAGTCTGTTAAACCATCTGTTCGCCTACAGTAACTCAATTATCTGCAGGTCACCTGGTTACCTTCCCGAGTCCACATAAACCCTTGCAGGTATAATTAACACATCAATACATTTTTAACTCACACTTCATCCTTAAAAAAAGAGAAAGACCTACCAGAATGCAAAATTACATTCTGTACGGTTTGTGAACACTACTTGGCAAATATAAAGTAGAAATGAAATTAAAGGAGGAGCAGATTCTTTACCAGGACAGTCAAGTTTAAGAAACTGCCTAGTAAACTTACACTACGATTCATTTGTATTTCTCTTTGGGCAACAAGTGAATAAGCACTTTTTCAATATTGAATCAGGGTTTAAGGTTTGTTATACTATTTAGAACTAGTAGATACTAGGTTGAGAAAAGTACATAACTGGAAAACAGTCAATTAAATGTAATTAATTTTGGTTTATCTCAATATTATCTTACGGAAAAATCTCATTTAATAAGTTTGAATATAAAATTACTTACCACTTCTTCTACCAGGTCTTCTACAATAAGACCTTGTTCATCTGTCCGCAGGTTTGTAACCCACATCCAGCCATCTTCCAATTCATTATGGACAATAAACATGTCTCCTTTAAGGAAACTGAAGAGTTATAGCAAGATTTAAATCAGAGAAAAAAGTCATAATACAGAGTTGTATGAACACAATGAATTTTTGAGTATAATTTCAGAAAAATATCTGAGAAAACATGTTTATGAAAACATGTATTAATTGATATCCCAAGCACACCATGTGTATTCTTCCTCACAGTTTAAGGGGCTACTATGTGTGAGTATTTATATGTTTGATTTATATTTAGTATCTAATACATAGTTCAGTTCTGTCAACTACAAATTGTGCTAAGGATGTATAAAACAGAAATAACACCACAACAAAACCAATAAACCACTTTTGAAAACACAGAATAAATTCAGCTTCTAATGAAAATAAATTCTAAGAACAGGTAACAGACAGCCGAAGTACCCTCCATCAACCCCCTTACAAAGAACTCTACATTGAGTTGCTCCATGGAACACAGGCTGAAATTAACACTGTAATACTTCGAACTTTCTAAATATTAACTACAATATAAAAATTTTAAGTCATGATTCTCTGAAATGCATAAGGTTTTCAAGAGCATATTAATTTGACCTAGAATAAACTGAGAACAGCTATGCCACAAGGAGAACTATTTTAGACATGTGGATCTCAAAACCCAAGCACAGAACTTTGCATTTTAGCTGCATCCTAAAAGAGACAGAAAAGGTATAATTTTGTACAATTTTTGTACATAACAAGTATCATTTGTTCAATACAGACGCTTTATAAAAGTAAGGAGGGATAAGAAGGGAAGGGAGAATCATTCTTCCTCCATTTTATGGACAGGGAAGTAAAGAGAACTTTAGAAAAAGTAGTCACTAAGTTTCTAAGCACAGGTAAGAAAAAACTTCAATGTTCTCAAAGGCAAAGCTTTTTAACATTACTCCTTTTTTCTTATTTCAGAAAAGGCGTTCAATATTCTTACATCTATGAGTAGTCAAAGCTCACATTCTCTTTCTAGTGGTCAGAATTGTTTTGGCTTGAACTATTTATCTGCTATTAGTTCTATAGGTAGTTCAGGAAAAAACTAGCTCATTTATTTCACATACTCATGACACAGAATTCTTTCATACACAAATTCAGCTTCTTGGACAAAAATTTAGGGCTTTAAAGATGTACTTCAAAACTTTAACATTACTAATTTTACTTCTATAAACCTACTTTAACTTCCCTTACAATAGAAACAACTATGAAAACAAAGTCTCATTACTATTTCCAACAAAAAAACAGAGGCAACATCCTTTAACCTAACTGATGTAAGTCAAAGATGCAACTGGACAGTATTTACATGTGAACTCATACTTAAAGCATTAGTATTTATAAATACTCTTGAGAATTTCACAACCACTATTACTATTAAAACATACCTTATTTCATCAGTTTCTGGCACTTTGGTGTAAGGTAGAATTGCTCGAACTCTCCTTCTGTCCTCTACAGGCTACAATTTAAGAGAAAAGAACAAAGAAAATACTTTTCTGTATTTCTAGCATAGAATTCTTCTTCCCAGTATATGCTATTCCAAGGCAAAGGACTGCTAACAGTCACTTATATCCCCCCTGCCATTTTTAAATTGTCAGAGCTCAAAACCACTGAGAGCTAGAAAAGCATAATTCAGTTAGCTCTCATTTTGCTTTGTCTTGTATTGTGACAGATAATGTACGTTCATCATCTTAAAAATAAATTATTAACAAGATAATTCCCATAAAAGTATACTTTTAAACTTTCTCCCCCTTAAGAGTGGAAATTTCCTTGAGGTTAACGTTCAGAAGCATCTTTATTTAAATTTTGGGTTTTGTTTTAGGAACACACTATGCAGTGTTTCATTTCACTTTAATTACTTATATTGTTTTAAAGATGGGCCGCATTTTCAGAAACTGTGGTTATTTCCAGGATGCATATTTGAAACCATTGCTAGATGCACAGAATATCACAGAACAGTTACAATAGTGTTTTGTATTAGCCAAGAACTGTAGATCTTTATCTGTTTACTCAGAATGTTATTACTACATTTGGAGATAACTGCAACAGCTGGTACCAAGCTTTCTCATTACATATTTTCATTAAATAGCAATTTTTTTTAAATCATTACTTTATATGAGTAAGAATGCATTTTTATATTCCTTATACTTCAACTTGTGCTCAGCCTATGCAGAAATACATGAAACTTTCTACAATGCTTTTTCCAGAGAAAACTGTGAATGGTGATTAAAGATACTAATATTTAAGTAAATGACACAAAAAATTTACTATAACATATTTACTACTTGCCTCTGGAGGTGCTACTGGAAATAAGAGCTTTTCCCCTTTCAGCAAACAGGACACATGACTGTAATAACCAATTAGGTCCGAGAGTGAAGCAAAGCGACGTCCACCTATGTAATAGTCTCCACACATGGCAATAATCCTGTTGAAAAAAAAAAAAAGCTTGACATAAGAAAATTTTTGATACCATTTTTTTTTAAGAGAAAGCAAGTGTCTATATTCAGCAAAAGGCAGTATTGCAAGCTCTCTATAAACATGTAAGTAAATCCTAGCTAATTAATATTTCATCAAAAATTGCACATATATACTGCATGATACACCAGTATTTTAAGACTCTAAAGGAAGTGCTAATACACAAAAAAAGCCAGTACATTTGTTGGAACTAAATGAAACTAAACAGAAAACATGTAATTGTGAGTGTCCTGAAATAATGCCCTAGCAGATACAACAGCATTCTTACTTGTACAATGGAGAATATATACCTTTATGACAGGCTTATATAAATTTAATAAAGTAACAAAATATTCTGAAAATAACTGCACTTGATTATACAATGTAGAAAACAAACACCTTCAGAAATTAAGCCCTTTCTTACAGTTAGTTTAGTATCCATATTAAAAGTTAAGAAATTACTTCGCAATAATCAAAGTATCTCCTCATACTCAATTTAAAACTTTGCTAACTAATGGGAAAAAAAGCTTACAGAACCATTTCAGCAGTTTAACACAACAAAGAATTCTTACAAAACTGTTCATTTCAATCTTTAAGTTAGTTTCTGTTTTTCTGAAAGTTCAGAGATTCAGAAATACACTGTAATATCAAAAATGGGTAGTACCATTTCTGCTTACACTCTGGTCAACACAAATTCTAAAAACAAGCAGAAATTATTTATTTAGATAAGAGAGTTAATAGTATTTAAAACATTCCTGTTATACTCAAGAATTCTGAGCAAAAGTGAAGCAGTACTCAGTCTGAAACAACTTTAATGTTTTTGACCAGACAATCCAAAGAAATTATCACATTATGTAAATCAACGGCATCAATCAGACTTGAATTTTTTCAGTAACACAGAGATCTGACACAAGTCCTGGGTAGCAGCTCCCTTGCATTCTTATAAAAATGTAAGAAGCAAGTTATTATCAAGCTAAGCAAATTTTGCTGTTAAGAAAATAATTAAAATCTAAAAGCTCATGTTAATTGTCTCGCCAGTTTCCAAGAGAGAAACTAATTATCTCAAAGATATTTCAAAATAAATTAACAATACAAAGAATAAACATATCTGAATCTTCTTAACGTTCTACTTCATGTTTGACCACTTCACAAAGCTTGAGAACAACTCAAAAAAAAGAAGGGGGGAGGAAAAAAACCCAAGCATTCAACTGCCAAGGGACTTATCCTTCATGCCAAATGAGCGCAGTATTTACAGGTTTCTTCCATTTTTATTATTTTTTGTTAGCAGGTCAGTATTCTGATACATTCCTGCCCAAAAGTCTTCCTTCTCAGTCAGTTCTTTGAACCAAATTACTTCTCCCAAGTAACATGTATACAAAGATGAATCTTCGAGATTAAATCTAAAGTTTTTAAGCATGGAGTACTGCAAGGGGAGTCGAAAACAATATAAAGACACAGGCTACATCTTTTGGCATATTTTCTGTAAGATTCCTTGGTAAGTTATTCAGTGGAGATTAGGTTCTAAATTAAATTTAGTGTTTCAGATTATTATTTCATCAAGTTTAAATGCAAACTTTCTTCAGAACATTGAGCTAGCAATACAGAGAGACTTCTGTCATCACAGAAAATTCTGAAGGACAAGATTAAAGGATAAATATTTTCCTTCAAAATATTTTGTATCACTGTGACTCACCATAAAAGGTAACACTTCAGTGAAAAAAGATTTCATTTTGGCATATTAATATGCTATAAATCATTCATATGCTGCATCAGCACATATCTCTGTGTAACTTTCAAGTGGCAGCAACAGAATTAAAAGTTGAAGAAACTCTTACCTAAAAAAGTTGGGATTTCAGTTGCACAGTAATATAAGAAAAGTTTAATGTGAAAAATAACACTTTCAGAAAACAAAATATGAGGGACTTTTTCAGCAATGAAATTTTCACCCATTCCTAGTAGGCTGTAACTGCCAAAGATCAAGCTTTGGTGGAAATAGCACTTCTGCCCTGTGGGACATAGGAGATCTATCCCTGTATTTGCTTTAAGGCTGCCATTCTTGTGGTTGACAATGTTCTTCAGTGTCAACACTTGCCTATCTAATAACAAACAAAAATATACACATAGCAGTCAAAGAATAAAACTGAAACCATGCCCAATCTCCGAAGAACATTATTAAGTAATAAATTAATTCCCTTTGGATATTTATCTCTGTGTGGTTTATGGATCTCAGAATGAAAGTCTTTAGGGTTTAAAAATATTGTAAGGACCTTTTCCTTACTGAATTGGAAATCAGCAGACTATTTTCTACTTGAGATGCCAGAAATACTTTTATGGTGGGCATGAACCAATAATCAATTGCATGATACTGGCTTCAAAAGGAGAAGCTANCAGGTACTGGAATGCTGCTACTAAGTCTCCTCGGAGCCTTCTCTCCTCCAGGTTGAACAACCCCAACTCTTTCAGCCTTTCCTCATAGGGTAGGTGCTCTAGCCCTCTGATTAATTTTGTGGCTCTCCTCCGGACTCTCTCCAACAGGTCCATGTCTTTTTTATGTTGGCGGCCCCACATCTGAACTTTAAAACAGCACTAGAAAGCAAGTATTAGCACAGTTTACTTTTCCTACTGCTACAGCGCAATCATTTCCCAAACAAGTACCAGTATAGCTGAGAAGCTAAAACTGATAGCTCAGAGAGCAAGAGACAAACATGAGATACTATTTCTGTGCTATACTGTCTGCACTTAAGAGAATTGTGCCCTCATGTCACTGGTGCATCAGGACCATCATACAGCAGATGCAACCAAAAACTCCCTACATTTATAAATTATGCACATAGTGGCTTATATTTTGGTATTCTGGATAATTCCCACGTTCAGAAGTTGAAGAATTTGCTTTGAATGTGTTTGTTGCTATCAAGACAACTGAAAAAGATTTCTTCTACTGCTGCTGAAACATTTGTTTTCCTGTTTTGTAAATACGAACATTATACTGCAGCACTCCACTTTGCATCATTCAAGCTCTTTTCAGAATACATCTCGTTTACACTAAGGAATAAATGAACTTAGTAATATACACAGTTTGATCATGGTAAAATAATCCTAGTTACAACTTTGGGTAAAGAGGTACTTGTATTTAGGACAACTAACTCTAACACATACTGAAAAGCTGTTTCCAGCAAACCCTCAGATTATTAAACACATAAGCTCTTTGTTTCTTCTTGGTTTTTTTTTTTGGGGGGGGGTTGGGTTTGTTTTTTTCTTCCCTCAAAATTAAGGAAGCAAACAGATGTGCTAGCACTTTAAGTATGTCCTGTGAGCTACAATAGCTCCTACAGAAGAGACTCAATGTCCTTGATTGACTAATGAAACCTGCATGTTGCTTTAGACAGGATTCTCTATCTGGATGTTGTTAGTTTCCCCACATTTTTGTTCTCAGTCTAAAAAATAATTTTTAAGCAACATATTTTAAAACAATTAAACACAAGTAAAAAGCTCTGCCATACAAGAATAGTCAAAAATATTCAGTTATAATACAATGATTGGTTTTTGTTTGTACTCTATTGTGTTCTAAAAACAAAAAAACCCAGATCACAGTATTTTAAAATAAAACATTTCTCACCTAAAATGATTGACATTTGTTTTACTAAGGAATGAAAGCACAAATGAACCTGGTCTCCGATCACTCTCTCGAATAAGGTAACTTCCAGGTTTTCCCGCTTGTCGAAGACGTTCTTCTGCAATTGTTCTGTCAAGTTTTCCATGATACCACCTGAAAACAGAGTAACAATGGGTGTCCTTAGAAGTTAAGTTTTTTGTTTATTCTCACAGAATATACCTATGAAACTAACAAAAGCTTTTAGCCAAAACTGGTGTAATTCCAAACCTTTGTTTCAGAGTTATCACATCTTTACATGATCAATCTCCTAGTTTACTTATTTACGATAAACAATATTAAGACAGCACAGTTTTTTCAGATAACCTGCTTCTCCCAACAAACCGTCCCAAGGGGCACAGGCTCTACACATGAGTTTTTCCTCTCTTCCCTGATCTGCTTGTTTTAAATAAACAAAACCAAAGGTGACTGATCTGACTCTGATTATGGAGTGAATTGTAACAACCTGTTTCTCAGCTCAAAAAACCCAGATACTGCCGTAGCAAATCCTGCACTGAATTGGAGTGACAGCAGTCACCAGACCACCATCAGCCCCAAAACAGTCTTTCCTAATCACAATGCCTACCCTATCAATTAAAAGCAAGTGCAGATGCATAGCAAATCACAGACTGCAAAGTATGACAATGGAACACTTCAGTCTAAAGGTTAGACTGTCCTCATTCAAGCATTCCTTAGTCTTGCCTCGCCACAGCATGTTTTGGCACTGTATACTGAAATAATTTATCACCTCTGTATCCATCAGCTATGCCCAATTCAACCTTTAATTTCTACACTCAAGGAAACATCAGCTTCCAGGCAGCCACTATTTTTGACAATTTAAATCATTCACCACTGCAGAGCATTTGTCTTTTAGTTTTAACAGTTCACATATGTCTTGTAAGAGTCACAAAAATGCATTTGGAAAAGATATATAAATGACATTTTGAACTAATACATGCAAGAATACCAAAAGTACAGATAACANAAAAAAAAAAAAAAAAAAAAAAAAAAAAAAAAAAAAAAGTTGGGCTGTTGATACAAATCTGACCAGAAGAATTTTTTCTCTATGAAATGGAAGCAAAAGTTTTGAGAGCTTTTATCAGAATGCAAATCAGATAGCCTAAACCGATAAACATCTTGTATACCAGCAGAAGCAGCACCCCCATAGACAGTTTAACCTGGCAAAGCCATACTGCTCTGCTTCGCTTCTCTTCCTCATCCTAATCAAAACAAGTTAAACCAGAAAAAGCACTGTTTTGTCTGTACAACATACAGCACGTGAGGCTGCTGCAGGCTGAGCTACATTAGTGAGATCCTGTCTCATCCCATTCCAGAGCAACACAGCCTCATGGATAGAAACCTGTTGCTTAAAGAATATCTACAAGAAAGTAGATCGCACTACCTTTGCCAGGAGGGCCCTTTAGGAAATGAAACAAAATCAACATCATCTATTTTGAAGTACCTAGCATGATCCAATTCTGCTTGCCAGTGCACACAGCATGGCTGAAACCCGAGTTCATTTATTTCTAGTACATGTCACAACCCAGCTTTGCTATTCTGGATAGACCAACTTTCACTAAGTAAGAAACTCACTGTAGGCCCAAGAAACCTTCCTTAAGAAGGAAGGAATTGCTTCCTCAAGAAATTATTTGAAACCAATATTCCATGAAGCCTATTTTAAACTAAACATAGGGTCACTAAGCTTTTATTTGTTCCTATTTATCACCCACTTGAAAAAAATAATCTTAACTATATTGAGAGACACACTGCATTAGGATGTCAAACTTAGAGGCATACTTTCGAAATGGGGAAGGTGAGATGTTAATAAGAATGCAAGTTACTAAAAAACCAAAATTACTAAGAAAACAAAAAGGCAGGATTATCTGCAAACTAAACATTCATTACTCTATAACACTAGCAACAGAATAAGCATTAGCACTGAATTTAACTGCCAACTGATATGAAGATACAAATAGCTGTAGAGCAGTCAATATTGCACAATGATAGCAGAAAACAGCTCAAGTAATATCCTCAGGAAGTCTCTGTAGACAGCTCACATCTTTAAAAAACAGGATACACACCAAAGTACAAGCTTTTAAGACACCACACGCAAAATGCTTGTTGGGAAATAACTGCATCTTTCCAGAGAGCAGTTTCATCACTAGAAAAAAAAACTTCATTCAAGCATAAGAATATTAAAAGATTTCACTTTTAGAAGTTCACATCTTATCTTTTACCCAGCTATCACCTGTTTTGAATATTATATGAAGATGTCCTCTGCAGCTTTGCATCATTATCTTCAAATAGTTTGACAGTAAATAATGAAGACTACTTGATAAAATAGCAGTCCTCGAACTGATTTAAAAATATCACGTGCTCAATTAAGGGCTGGCATTATCTTGTTTTTAATACTTCCGTTAAAAGGTTGTAGGATTTTTTTCCTTTGAAATACATCCATAGGTGATTTTTTTGTGAATATTGGCTAATGCAAGACTACTTATGCTGTATTATCAGTTATAAAGGAATACCCATCCAATATTCAATGCTATCCAAAGAAGGTAAAACAGAAATGACTTAACTACAGAACCTGTCCGACTCACTATAATTTCATCAGAGAATAAAGAGCGCAGAACACTCTGAAGGACAGAACCAGACTATCATAAATTCTGAAATAAAATACATCCTAGATCCTCTGGCTTTAACCCTCAATCATGTACCTCAACAAAACTTGACTTCAGCGTTTCTGCAAAAATGCATCACAATAAACTACCTTTGCCTCTTTAGAGGCTCCGCCCCATTTCAAGTTTTAGAGGTCAAGATCAACAACTTCAGCATTTTTAACAGCTTCAAGTTTAATATGCTCACAGTTAGAAGCAATGCTTTACCAGATGTCCTGATTTACCTCAAATATGGCTTCTGAACAGATGTAAAAGGGAGTCCTACCCATAGTGCACTGAGTCTCATCAAAGGACTTAAGGTTTGGATGGTATGAAATAAAAAAATCTGCCTAGCTGTTCATAAATACAAAGTTGCCCCTGTGGCTGTGACTTATCGAATGCATGCACTTCAAACCATAACTCGCTACCACTTAGATTAATATCTTCTATCATTGCCAAAGACACAATCCCTATCTTTTCTAGTCAGTCACCTCTGCTTGCTTGCAAACTAAATTTGCAAGTTTTTAAATGACGACAATCCACTATTTTCAGTGCTTTAAACAAACATAATTAAATGACATTCGTAATCAAAGCTAGTGTCCGGATAATACAACAGCTTTTATTGAGATACATTAAAAGAAAAAACACAAGTAGCCTTGCAACACAACATTATGAACTACAAAATGTCTTACCAACTATAGATCCCAGTGTAGGTGGTTGTTTCCATGACCACCCGTTTATCTGCTGTAACAAACAAACTTGTTACCTAAATTGCAACCTTTATTTTGCTTCTAAGAGAATACCAGTAATAGGCTTTCATGTTTCACAAACCAGTCAGAAGCTGTGTAAGAAAACATTCCCATCTGCCAGTTTAAATCAAAACCAACACATTCAGAACTCCAACCCTATGTATCACAGTCTTAGCTATAGCAAGCAGACAGAACACAGACACAACATCACAAACAGCTTATATAAACATGCAAGCAACACACAGCTGAGTAGGAGAATGGTCCTAACACTACAACCACATTGTGTGGCTGTCAGCCATAAACCAGGTCATGAACCTCATGAAGCACTGGAGTTAGAGCTGTTACCTCCAGTCTACAAACAAGCTTCTTAATTTTCCTCTGCTCCAGGGAGGATGCTGGGTACCTGACACCCAGTCACACCAGCACATTAGGCCCAGACAGCTCTTCTTACAGCGAGCAGGAACGCAGCTACACTGCATCCTCTTAGCAAGCTCACGGTACAGTAACAGGGCTTCTGGCCCCCACCACGGACACACCACAAGGTCCATGCAAGGCACAGGGGCTGTTCACAAAGAGACAGCAGATGGTGAGTTTACCATCTGGAAGGAGGCAGCTGCTATTATGCGTGGAAGCATGTCAGATTGTTCCACCAAATCTTTTTATTTATGTATTTCCTTTTTATAAATGGCAAAAGCAAATATTACAAAGCTTTGTTCTCCACTAAAGGATTCTGCTGTTACCCTACACTGCAATTTTTACTTACAAACAGAGTAGGTGACAGAAGAGATAATGCAGGAGAAAGTGCTGAAGTGGAGTAAAAGTGTTTTTCAGCAACTTAGTCCAACTGCAGATGTTGATAAAAACAGTCTTCACATGCTTCAACAAAACCCAAAAGAAGAATGGAGAAGTTGTACGAGTCATGGTCAAAGCTCCCCTCCTATGAAGGCAGTCACTGCCTTAGAACCTTCCACACATTACAGATTCTTGTTATCAGCTCTTGAAAATACATGAATTCTGTTCCCATTAGAAGCAAAAGAGAACAAAGATTATTACCGTGAACTGGGAAAATTCTCAGTTTCATATGGCACACAGAAATCTCAAGTATAGTTTCATCAAGACAGAGAAGAAAAAATCCACAACAAAATATTCTGTATTCTTATTTGTTTCTTCTCATCCTTTTAACAACAACCATCCACTCTCAAGCTTTCCAGCTGAAGACTCCATGCCCCTATTCATTTCCATCTTATGGTTTCTCTCAGCCTAAACTACATTCTTAGTTTTACCATTTTTATCCAGGCTCTGCCTTTTAACACTTTATCCCCCATCTCCATCCAATTTTTAAGGCTGCATTACTTCCTTTATGCACAGTATTTGTAGAGTTTAAATCCAGCTCAGTTTTACTCAGACCTTACTAAATCCAGATCCTTCTTCTGTCTTGCTAGTTACTATTCAGTAGTTACCAACTTTTGACCAAGTCTTTGCAGATCTCCACATCACAGAGAACTTCCTGACAGAAAAAGCTCTGCAAATATGTATCCTAAGAAAACCTGGATGTACCTTTAAGATAATGAAACAAGAACTGAAACTAACTTGAAGCCAAGTTAAATGTTCTTTGTCCAGTATGCATGAAAGTCAGTGTTACACACAATCTTCTAGGAAAGGGAGGAAGGGGTTTTTATCCCTTTTGCATCCCTATGCATTTTTCTAAGAGGTGGTACAACTCATGTAAGCATACCCACGTAAGCCTAATGAGGAATAATTATAATTTTCTCATTTGACTATTCTGAAACCCATCAGAAGCAGCATGTGGAAAACTGAATCATGCTGCACTTCAAGACTAGTAACCAGCCAACTAATGTGGAAAGTCACAACCACTGGCACTCCTCAGTACACCAGCCCTTAACCTGTTAACCACAGGACCTGCATACACCTCCAAAAGCTGTTAAAACACTTTCAGCAGTTAACATCAACTCTGGGCTAGAACAAAACTGATCAACTGAAAACCTCAGTACATCTTAACAAAAAGACTATGCAAAGATTAAAAAGCATGATAAGCACAGAGTCAAAAAAGAATTTAAGTAACTTCACCACTGAAAGAAAGGTTCTAAATGTTTCAATTGCTGAAACAAACAATGCTATAAGCTTTAAGAGACAGAGATGTGACAATAGCTTAATATTCAAATAGTAAAAAGATTTCTTCCAATTCTACCTGATATATATTTACCAAAGACTGACTGCCTTTCTCATTTTTGCCAGAGCCACCAATAAGCAGGTGAAATATACCTGAACTGGCTGAAAAATAGCTCCTGAAATAGCTTGCATTTTCTTACTGAAGGATAAGCTCAGAAAGTGAATGCTAGAACTCAAAAGTTTTTATCAAGAAGCCTCCCTTTTTTACACGGTTCCTACTTGTGCTCTCAGGTCAAAAATATGCCTCTTCTGTTTGAACTAAGAGTAACTACTACAGAAATAATGTTAATACTGCCACATAAATCAACAGATACTCTAGCAATAATTAAGGAATTTCTCAGATGTTAATCTTGTCTGCCATTAACTTCATTAAATGCACCAGAGGCTCCTTCACCTTCCCCTTCACACCTGTCCCGCTCTAACCAAGCAAAAGTTTTTGTTTTGTGCTCCACTCTCACCTCCTCTTGCAAGCTGGAATACCTCTCTAGAGAGGTGGATTGTGCCCATGAATAGATAACTGCTTCTGTAACGAGAAAACCCTGACAGTCATACACTAGAAATTAAAGACAGGTACAATGCCTGAATTAGAAAATGTCCAATACTTCCCACATGCACTAGGAACAGCAGTGGGGGAACATAGCCCAGAAAGTATGACCCATACACAACAAATCCAACAGCATGACATAACAGAACCGTGTCTACAACTAAGGAAAGAAAACAACACTGTTTCTAGACTTGAATAAAGAACAAGATGATTGCTACAACAGGTTCAGAACATTTTGCTTTTGGGAGGAATAAAGACATTTATCACCAAGGAGTGGAAAGAACAAAAAGAAAATCTCTCCACAGATACTTAGAAAGCACATAATCTATGCAAGAAAAAATCTGGGGAAAATGTGTGGTTTTAACAAGATAATGCAAGCAACTTGTCCATCTTCTAGATTAAGCAGCTATCCAAGTTTGACTCTTTTAACACCTGCAGTGTTACTACACTAACAAATGGCAATATAAAAAAGGAATTGATTGGTTTATGGTTCATCTTAAATCTCATATATAAAAAAAGATGATGCAATTTATCTATAAAACAACCCTAAAAAACCCAATGAGTAAGCCACAGCAAGAATATCCTTCTGCGCAGAGGTGGACTTGCTGTAATAACAATATTATATATACTATAATAACAATTAAAAGGAGAGCAAAATTTTAGAAAAACACAAGTCTACATAGAATTACCATATGATCCCTGAGGTAATTATCAAAGGTTGGAAAACCTAGATGGTTTCTGTAAACTACTCCAGAAAAGAAAGAAGTGTACTGTGCAAGGCGAAGTTCATGGAAGAAACCCTTGTCCAAATATCTGTAAGCAGCTATTAATAAAAAAAACCATATACCCACCCCTGCTGAGACAATGACAGTAATCCTTAACAGAAAACATTCTAAATATTCTCATGTAGTTACACACTCAACTTCTTCAAATACAGTTACATACAGTAAAACATCTCAACACTAACATTAACTAGACAAACTGGCAAGATACAGACTGGACGAGTGGTCTGCAAAACGGGTAGGAAATTGGCTCACAGGATGCACTCAGGAGTGTGGTGATCAGTGGTTTGTACTCAGGATGGCAGCCTGTCACGAGTGGGGTTCCCCAGGGATTGACATGGGTCCCCATGCTGTTCAGCATCTTCATAAATGAACTGGATGGTGGGACAGAAAGCACCCTCACCATAAGTTTGCTCATGACACTAAATTGTGTGGTCAAGTGGATACATCAGAGGGAGAATTATCTCGCAGAAAGACCTGGGCAGGCTAGAAGAGTGGTTAAACAACAGAATGGAAGTTTAACAAAGACAAGTACAAGGTCCTGCAGCTGGGTCAGAATAACCAAAGAGCCCAGTACAATCTGGGATCTGTGTGACCTGGGGGTCCTGGTGGACAACAAGCTGAACCTGCCAGCAGTGTGCTGCTGCTGCAGCAATGAATTGGATCCTGCACTGCATCTGCAGGGGCACTGTCAGCAGAAATGGAGATGTGATCATCCCACTCTATCCAGCTGTCAGGCTGCACCTGGACTACTGTGTCTAGTTTTGCTCCCCACCATTCAAGAAAGATGCAGACAGACTGGAGAGGGTCAAAGGGCTGGAGAACCTGCCCTGTGAGGAAAGGCTGAGGACTTAGGCTTCTTCTTCTCCCTGAAGAACAGAAGGCTTAGGGGGACCTCATCACAGTATTCCAGTACAAAAACTTTTTTACAGGGAGATCATTCACTGGAACAACCTCCCGAGGGAGGGAGAAAAAACCTCACTGGAGGTTTTCCAGATGCGACTGGACAGTGGGCTAGATAATCTCAGTTACACTCCTTTTTCCAAAAAAGGTTGGTCCAGACGATCTTTGAAGGTCCTCCTAACTTAGGCTGTTTTATGGTTCTAGGATTCTATATATTCCAACGCTGATGAAACCGTATACTTACAAAAATTGCTTACAATTAGCACTTGAGAATGAACAATTATTACCATTTAGTTTTAACAAAAAAGGAAACCTTAACAAAAAGAATTTCATTTGTATTAAGCTGGCCTGAGAAACAGCTGACAATATCAAAATTTGAAGATGAAAATGACTTTTTCAGGGCTTGATAATTACAAGAATCAGACTGATAACTTACCACAACTTACCACTGACTGGGTACACTGAGTGTCCCGGCGACCTTGATACTCCATTTCTGAAATATGACTGGAGTTTTCAAGTTAATTTATCAACACTGGTTTGTGTACATTAACTTGTAATGCATTAATAATTATAATAAAAACATACCTTAGAAGTAAAGGGTAGACGTTCCAAACAAATTTATTAAATATTTAAGCAGCACTGTTAGCTACCTTAGAAAGCCTACATTTTTTTTAAAAAAGGAAAATTTTTGAGCTTTTAAAGCAGAATTTAGGAGATCTGCCTACATAGAAAATAATGAAATATCCTGTTTATCAACCTAAGGATTTCTTGTACTTTCCTTTAAAGTCTTCCCTATCAGCTACTGCCTCAGATGTTATTCCTGTCTACTTCAAGCAACATTTTTCAGAAAATACATCCTGCAGCAATGATCTTTAACTATAAACAGTATATCTATACATAACCACTTAAGTTGGAAGTGACCGCTTGGGATTATCTAGTTCAACATTCCCTTCCCACCCCAGCTACAGCAGTTCGCTCAGGGACATGTTCAGTTGGGTAATGAACATCTCCAAAGACAGAGACTCCACAAACCCTCTGAGGAACCTCTGCCACTCTTTGGCCAGTCCCACCATTAAAAAAAAAGGCACTTTCTTGCATTCAGATGGAAATAGAAGTATTTTAATTTGTTTTCATTGTCTTGTGCCCTGTTACAGGGCACCACTGAGGACAGTCTGGTTCCCTCATCTTCACTGCCTCCCATCAGGTATTTATACATATAGATATAACCCACCGAGGCCTCCTCTTCTCCAGGTTGAACAGTCCCAGCTCACTCAGCCTCTCCACATCTGACAAATGATCCAGTCCCTTCACCATCAGAGAGCACAGCACTGGGCACACCACCCCAGATGCGTCTCACCAGTGCTGAGCAGAGGGTAAGCATCACCTCTATTGAGCTACTGCTAATGTTCCTCCCCATGCAGTCCAAGGGGAACTACAGGCCTGTTAGCCTGACCTCAGTACAGAGGAAGATTATGGAACAGCTCATCTTGAGTGTGCTCACACAGCACATACAGAACAACCAGGGGACCAAGCCCAGCCAGCACGGGTTCATGAAAGGAAGGTCATGCTTGACCAACCTGATCTCCTTCTATGACCAGGTGACCTGCCTAGTGGAGGAGGGAAACGCCGTAGATGTCGTCTACTTGGACTTTAGCAAGGCCTTCGACACCGTATCCCACAGCATTGTCCTAGAAAAGCTAGTGGCTCATGGCGAAGACAGGAACACCCTTTGCTGGATAAAAAAATGGCTGGATGGCCGAGCCCAGAGAGTTGTGGTGAACGGAGTTAAGTCCAGGTGGCGGCCAGTCACCAGTGGTGTTCCCCAGGGATCAGTTTTGGGGCCTGTCCTGTTTAACATCTTTATCAATGACCTGGATGAGGGGATTGAGTGCTCCCTCAGTAAGTTTGCTGATGATACCAAATTGAGCAGGTGTGGTGATCTCCTTGAGGGTAGGGAGGCTTTGCAGAGGGATCTGGACAGGCTGGACTGATGGGCTGAGGCCAATTGGATGAGGTTCAACAAAGCCAAGTGCCACGTCCTGCACTTTGGTCACAACAACCCCCTGCAATGCTACAGCCTTGGGGCAGAGTGGCTGGAAAGCTGCCCAGCAGAGAGGGACCTGGGGGTGCTGGCTGACAGCTGGTAGAACATGAGCCAGCAGTGTGCCCAGGTGGCCAAGAAGGCCAACAGCATCCTGGCCTGCATCAGAAATAGTGTGGCCAGCAGGACTAGGGAAGTGATTGTGCCCCTGTACTTGGCACTGGGGAGGCCGCACCTTGAATCCTGTGTTCAGTTTGGGGCCCCTCACCACAAGAACGACAGTGAGGTGCTGGAGCAGGTCCAGAGAAGGGCAACAGAGCTGGTGAAAGGTCTGGAGCACAGGTCTTATGAGGAGCAGCTGAGGAAACTGGGGTTGTTTAGTCTAGAGAAGAGGAGGCTGACAGGAGACCTTATCACTCTCTCCAACTGTCTGAAAGGAGGTTGTAGTGAGGTGGGTGCTGGCCTCTTCTCTAAAGTAACAAGTGACAGGACAAGAGGAAACAGCCTCAAGTTGCACCAGGGGAGGTTTAGGTTAGATATTAGAAAAAAATTATTCACTGAATGAGTGATCAGGCATTGGAACAGGCTGCCAAGGGGAGTGGTGGAGTCACCACCCCTGGAAGTGTTCAAGTAACACGCAGATGTGGTGCTTAGGGACATGGTTTAGTGAGTTAGGTGGTGCTGGGTTGATAGTTGGACTTGATGATCCTCGAGGTCTTTTCCAACCTTAATGGTTCTATGATTCTAAGATTCTCTTAGCCTTCTTTGCCATTGCTGACTCTGTCCACTCGGACACTCGTCCTTCTCTGCAGAATTGCTCTCCAGTTTGTCATCCCTCAGCATGTGCTTAAGGTTATTCCTCCCCAGTGCCAGACCTTTGCATTTCATTTGTTAAGATTCATGAGATCACCTGCAGCCCGATTCTTGAGCCTGACCAGGTCACACTCTGGATGGCAGCACACCTACCTAGTGTTTCAACCACTCCTCTCAGTTTTGCGTTGTCTGCAGACTTACTAAGGCTGCACTCTGTCCCAGCATCCAGGTCATTAGTCAAAATGTTTAACAGCATTGGCCCCTGGCTACACCCTGGGGAACACCACCAGGGATTTGCCTCCACATGGACTTTGTGCTTCTGATCACCACCCTCTGGGCCCATACGTTCAGCCGGTTTTGAATCCACCTGCGCTGTCCATATATCCAGCCTGCACACTAACAGCTTGTCTATGAGAAGTCTATGGGAGACAATGTCAAAAGCTTTAGTAAAGTTGATGTAAACTCTTCCCCTTTCTCCCCGAGCCAATGACCTCGTTGTAGAAGGCTGTTAGGTTGGTTAAGCATGATTTCCCCCTCATAAATCCATTATGATTATTGCTCATCACCTTCAGCACGAGACATAATTTCAAGACATACTCATGTAAGAACACGAACTTTTGCCTGCTCTAGAGTGATAGAGCAAATATTATACATAAAAAATTAAAAATAGTCAAGACCAACTCCAGCCTTTATATAGTATATACAACTATAAAAAACAGGACAAGTATATAAAACCTGTCAAGCACTGGTGACAGGTTATTGGTACTGACATTACTCTGGAGGGGCACAGAGGAACACAGGGTTGTTTCACCGCAATACTTCTCTGAAGCACAAAGCCAATGTCAAAACTACAGGCTTCTCTCTTCCACTGTGCCTACCAGTGAGACAAATACCAAGATTTTTTTTGTTTCGTTTTGTTAAAGCAGAAAGAAAGACAAATGCGAACCTGGAAAACTACTACAGGAGTTAAAAGAATTCATGGCTGTATCAACAGATGGTGTCCTACACTGAAGAGATCCATGCCCCCACTGGTAAAATTCACATTCCTAAGCACTCCCCAGCCACAAAACATTAAGACAAGAAAAAGTTAAGGAATATAGCACAAATTTATGCTTCTCAATGGGGTAGGCCAGTAGATTAATTGCATAAGTCCAACAATAATGTTCTGGGAGTCAATATACAACACAAAATAGAAACTAGAAGTAGTACAGGTCAAGAGACTCTCTAAATTGTTTAAACAGAATTATATCATCTGATGTTAACTAAAAATATCAACGAAACTACGGAAAAATCATCCTCAAACTTTTTCGAGCATCATATGCTGTTGTACTTCTGGTTTTCTTCATTTGAAGCTTTCACTACATACACACCAAACATACTCAGTTTACTTACTGCTTCACTTCCTGTACATAGAATCATAGAACAGTTCTGGTTGGAAAGGAGCTCAAAGATCATGAAGTTCCAACCCCCCTGCCACGGGCAGGGACACCCTCCACTAGACCAGGTTGCTCAAAGCTTCATCCAGCCTGGCCTTGAACACCTCCAGGGATGGGGCATCCACAACCTCCCTGGGCAACCTGGGCCACTGCCTCACCACCCTCATAGCCAAAAATTTCTTCCTAATGTCTAGTCTAAATTTACC
>VZTO01021778.1:0-16443 GCA_013400615.1 Syrrhaptes paradoxus | reverse complement strand
ACTAAAGTAATTCTTTTACTACTCACCATTTCTAGTTAGAGCACATAACTGCTAAAGTAGTCATTTCACTTCTTCTGCTCTATTTCCTCTATACATAAAAATAGAAAATTTAGGAAACTTAAAATTCAGTGGATGATTCTGAATGCAATAGCTGCTTATTTTTCTTGAGAAGACACTCAGTAATGACAGAGTTCACAGTCTGAGATTTTAGTATTCCGCAGGTACTCTTTTGTGTTCATACATTTGCACTAGCACATAGAAGTCCTTTTCACACAGAAAGAGAACAATATAACATCTTTCCCAAAACAAAGCAGGCAGCTTCATGATTTTCCTGGTGTCTCTACTCTATGAGATTATTTATTACAACCAGTCTTTCATGTAGTGATGGACTAAATACAGCAAATTACTATATCTTTCATCCCTTCTTCCTTTGGACATCTTGCCAATATAAGAAAGGAGTACCTCTCTGCTGTGTGGTCTTAACTGTTACAGAAAGCATGTTCCACATTATCTGAGGCATTTCCTACATGACTTTGGGACTAAGTAGATGATGGTTCATGAATTTTAGATATGGTTTGGCCCGTGCCCCACACAGGCTTTATGTTGATTTGTTAAATTCTGCTCAAGAATTACCAGTAATGTACAAAATCCATTATCAGAATATTGTAATAAGGTGTGTGAGACCTGTACTAGAAAAACTGGTACCAATCTTCTGTCTGGTCTATGAACCATGGTCCTGTTCTTAGCAACTGTAAGAATTACTGGTAATTGTCAACATCTACTTAAAAACGATTCAGTGACCTAGTTGCTTCCTTGCATCAGGCAATAAAATCATGGAAGTCATTATGTGGCTTCATTCAAGACAAAAATGTATGGATCGCTCCAATCACTTTTAGCCTAACCATGCACAGCTATGTTTGTGTCTCTATCCCATGATCTTCCATTTACTGTAGAGCAAACTTTTCCTGAGCTGTGTTCAAGTATAGACTTCTTTGCCTGACATAGCAATACAGCTCTGTCATGCTACTGCCAGCATGCCAGTCCCCAGGTGAACTGTATAATAGAGTTTTCTATTGTAAGGATGTTAATCAGCAGGAGATGTGAAAAGCCTATGAGTAAAACATAACAATACAATGATAAAACTTTGTAGTAGCATGCAGGTTTCCTCAGTTCTCTACTGTCAGTTCAGGTCGCCATGGCTTAATAGCTGCACAAACCTTGCAAACAGGAAAGGGCCATTGATTTGAACGAATTCAGGCATGCACTGAGGGGGTAGAATTGTATCTCTGCAGGGTACTCATTCTTTTTTTGTTGTCTCTGAATTGCAATGATGTGCACAGAAAAAGATTGGCCTCTCACAGTGCCCACCTCAGCTGGCAAAATTCTGCACATTGCATGGTAAGAAGTGGTGTGAGGCAGGGCATGCAGATGGGGATGGGCAGCAGGCTGAGGAATGTCACACAGTTACTTCATTCATGCTTCCAGAAACTTGTGTCCTGTCCTGCTGGTATGCACTAGGCATGGCCTGCTGCCCAAGACCATTTAATTGCATGGTCTAGGATATTAACTGCCAACTGCCATGTCTGGCAAATGAAAACAGCAATTTTGAGCTTACTGCAAAAAAACCTGAAATGATATGTGTTTGCTTTCAGAAAGAATACAGAAAGCTTGAGTTAAAATGTAGCTGGCATTCTCTGCATACTGTGCAAATATAGAACCAGATTTTGAAACATTTAGTACTGACAGCTATGGAAAAAAATATTCTAGACATGTCCTTCAGCACAAAGGGAACGTGCTGAAGAAAAAAAGACCATATAAACATGTAAGTATTTTCATCCTCATAGGAAACCATTCTCATCATTACAGAATTAGTGACAGCAGTTTTCCAAGAAGTCTTGCAGAAATTTCTTCTGAAGATTGCAAACAATAGTGTTTAATAAATGGATTTACTGTGTTAGGATGCATCTCTTCCCTGGGGTCCCTTGTGTCTACCCAAGAACACAGTTGCTTACTCTGACATTTGTGCATAGGCACACACATGGCCAAATAAACAGACACTTTAAAAAAGGAAAATGTTTGGGTTTTTTCATCACCTAAAAGTGTGTGAAAGTGGCAATTAGACAGCAAAATGAAACACAACATTTTTCTTCGGGAAAGTCAAGCCAAAACCAGTTATGCAACTCTAAAATTACCAAACTGTGCACTACAGTCTGAAGTTGTTGATCGTTAATGGAGTAACTTCAGTTTTATTGAATTATCTTTCTCTGATAAATTACTTCAACAACCTTCAAATTTCTGTGGTTTATATATAGTAAACAGTTGTCAATAAATATTGGCAGGTCAGCATCTTACACTAAGCTGACATGTTAATGAGATTTCAAACATTTTAGACCGAATAGAAGGAGCATGAAGAATCAACATATATAAGTTTTATGGTATGGTTGCATCTTAACTACAGGGTGGCTCTTCTTCCCTTAGTGATCCAAGGCAAGAGACATTTTAAAGGGCACTGCAGCTTCTTCAATGGGTGTCCTTCTCAGGCTGCCCATATTTCATTTATTTTTCTCTAAATGAATGAATTTGCTGAGTATTTTCTCTCTTTGCTTCAACATGCTGTACTGACTTTTTATGCTGTCATTTTGAACACTAAATTAAATGCATTCTATTTGCCAAAATCCTAATGGCGGCTTTCTTTTCATGAGGAAGTGACACATGTTTAAATCATTCTATTGGTGCTTAGAGAGCATAATGAGTTTGACTAAAAGTTTAAAACCAAACCACAAAACAGGCTACCATTCAATTTGAAAAAAAACGCCTACTTACCAGTTTTGAGTTTGGTTAGGAATTCTGGAATTCAGGCCTTTTCCCTTCATACCAACAAAGCTGTAATAATTTGTTTCTACTTAGGATAGAACAGTTCTACTTCTGACTTGTATTTCCGTTTGCTGGAGTCAATTTTTGAAACATTTTATCCTATGTGTAATTATTTTGTTTTTATAAAGTGCTGCCAGTGAGGACCTGCTTTACCAAAAACAGCTTTTAGTGTCTACAATTACTTCAATCAGTGCTCAAAGAATTTGTTTTAAATCAAAATAAACTTGAAATAAAATGGAAAAACTAAATTCAAATTTAGAAATTAGGACACAGAAAAGAGCAACTGATTACATTCTAGATTAAGTAGAAAGACACCCAAATGAAAAGGAATACTGTTAATTACTTTCATCACTAAAAGGCTCAGTGAGGAAGTTGTTCATGATTTTAGTTAAATACATATCCCATTTTTCACTGCTCTGGGGTTATGTTCTATACATGTGGGCATGCAGACTGGAAAAACCCTGCTGATATATTTTGCAAGAAAGAATGTCTGTGCCTTCACTGCCACAGGGTAGATCCAAACCCAAATTATTTAATATTAATTAAGTAGTTATTAATTGTAGTATTGGCTGTAGTGTAGTTAATTTTAGTTGTAACTTGTCTTATTAGTAAGAGGCTCTACAGCTGGCATTTTTGGAGGAAACATTGCAGTGAGGATGTCATGTGAAACAAATGATTTGGGTCCTTTCTCGAAGGGGTGCTAGGACCTTTTCTAGGAGTGCCTTCATGTGCCACAAGGGCAGGTGGAGTTTGAAGGCAGCCTGAACTTGGACACAATTTAAGTGATGTAAAAGAGCAGTTTGGACACTTGATCCTGGGTTTTGAAGAGGGTATGAAAGAAGTACAATGTGATCATTTCTGAGTTAAAATTCCTGCCCACATCTCCTCTAGCAATACAGTGGAACAGTCCAGTCAGGCTTTCAGAGGATTTGGGTGCTCTAACAAAATCCAACCCTAATATTAAATGGCAGGGATTTTTCAGCTGTATCATAGCTCTGTATGTTCATGTTTCTTTTGAATTTCTATTTCAGTCAAAACCACATACCTTTTGCTATTTTGGAGCTGTTGTTTTTGTTCACTTGTGTCTATAAACTAAAGTCTGAGTCTAAGGGGTAAACCCTTGAAAGAAGGTATTCTCCTCCATCTATAATGCAAATCCTGAAAAAGCCACAAAGTGATCCTCTGAAGGATGTATAGATGTATGCCCATCTATGAAATTAGTGTTGCTTTTATCATTGAATCTCAGCTAATTCCATCAAAGTTCTCAAAATTATTTGTGTAAGCAAAGCACATGTAATGGACCTGCTGAGATCATTCATCAAGTTCTTATTCCTTACAAAATACTTTTCTTACTTCATATATAAATTACACTAACGTGATGGACACAGTTGTAAATTCCCTGAATTACTGAAAATTATTACAATTATAAAAACGATGAGAAAATACTGAAGAACAAACTGTGTGTTCTTAGGCTGCTCTTCCTGCTTGAAGGATCAAATAATTAAAAATTAACAGTTTGAGCTGCATGTCTTGGCACATCCCTGCTTGTTCATCTACAGTGTAATGAAGTTGTTTACTGTGAAGAAGAAAAGAAAAATATTTCATGTAGGAAGATCAGTAGTGCAGGCATGGGAGGTCTAACCATTATCTTCTTTCTTCAGCAAATCTTCATAGGAGGGGTTCCAGTGACACTATAAAAGAAGGCAGAGATTCAAATAAAACAAATGTGTTTATAGAAGCAAAATTAAAAATGTCAGTAGCATGCAGTTACCAGGTACCTCAGAGAGCCATATGTCTGCCAGTTCTTTTGGGATTAAAAAATGAAGACAAAAATGAAGCCATTGAAGACATTCTCACTGGATGACTTACACCATGTATGGTGCATGTTTTATCACCAGCAATGTAATCAAGGAATCCCTATTTTTCTGATAAAAGGAGTAACACTAAATGACTTAGTTAAAGATTTCCAGAGAGGCATTGCTAAATAATTTATGAGAAGTCAACCCTGACAAAAGCATGTTTAGCCTCATCATAAAACTTAAGGACTTTGCTTATATGAAGGTAAAAGTCCAATTGGCTGATGCTGAAGGTGCCAACATTTCCATACTGAAGTTGCATCAGGTTTGATGTGTTTGTTTTGTTCTCTGACTGGATCTCTAATATCAGTGGGAAGAATATTTATTGGAAATGGTTCTCGTAGATATCAATCTGATTGCAAAGTGAAGGAGTCTTTGCATGTGAACCTCATATAAGAATTACCTTATACAACAGTGCAACAGTGGCAGCTCTGTTTTTTATCATTTAGGAGTACTAATCAGACACGCTTTTGGAAGAACATGAGGGGCACTAGTTGTCAGTTGATCCCAAGCCACATATAAAATGTATACAAGTATTTGGATAATCCTTTTTTGCACAAATTCAGAGTCTTGAATGCAGTTTCCCATAGAGTTTCTGGCTATAAGAATTTAACTTAATTATCTGTAATTCTATAGGAAAGAGGCCATATATACACCTTGCATCAAAAGCTCAAGCACTAATATATCAATGAAAAGCTGTGATCAATGTAAACAACATGTAACATACAGAAAAACATTCCCAGAACCTTGCCTATGATTCAAGATGAAGCAACCATGGGATGCTCAGTCTGTTCTGGGTATTAATGTAACACAGTGCACTCTTCCTCTTTCATAGAAGTTCTTGTACCTACATTGGAGATATGTTGAAAAGAAAGTGTGTTTTCACAAGAAACAAGGGGGATGAATAATCCTGAGCTTGAATATGTAAACATTAGAAAATCTGCACAATTTAAGCTTCTTTTCTTGTCAGTGAAGAGAAAAAAAAATGTTGTTCTGTGACCAGAGTCCAACAAAGAGCACATTAATCCTTATTTTTGAATGCCTGTTTTCCTCTCTTGATCACAAAGTATCCTACAGGATCAGGCTTGGCATCTCATTTTCGGACATCTTAAGTTAGACAATATGGCTCCCACTCAACAGGTCCTCTCCTTCATGCTTTGTAGAATATGGTTGGTGGAAAGAAAACATTATTTTATGCTTTAATTACACTGCTAGCCATATTTTTTATGGATATTTAATTGTACTCTTTTTGATGCTTTTCCTTCCTTAATTTTAAGTTGTGCTATAGATTCATATTTTAAGGTCTTTTAAGTCCTTACATATTAGTCATTTACTACTTTACTGCAAAATGGGGTTTACAGCCATTCTCTATAAATATGAAACAAAATGAAATTGTAAGAGCAGCTCTATGTTATGACTTCATTCTCTGAAAAATAATGAAAAATGCATATTAAATAAACATTGTATATTATGAACACTTTCTTTGGATTTCCCATTACCACTATTAGTGATAACCTGAGTGTGTCATCTTGAAAGTGTCTGTCTGGCTTGTTTGCTGGAGAAATACACTGTAATATTCTTTTGGTCAATTACCAAATCCATCAAAGGTAGTAATATTTCCAATATTTTGCTTGCTATTCTGTATGTCTGTAAGAAACTATGGGCATATGTCAAGTTCTTATTCATCTATGTAGCCACAGAAATAATACAGCATCAATCAGTCTTGGAAATTGAGTTAAAGTTGGCAATTTTATTTTTCTCAGTCATTAAATACTTAATATTTCCTCTTGTCCTTCAGGGGATAAATTTGAGAAAAATTACTTCCCTTCTAAATGGTCTCACTTCTACCAAGTGCCCCAAATAAGCCTTTCCTATGAGAGATTACACTTGGTTCCACACAGCTACTACGTGCTCTGTTTGGAGACCATAATCAGGCTCGTCCAGGTGTTTTTGCCTCCTTGCTTGCTAGATAAGGACTCTTTGTGAGACATTTCAAAATAAATCATTTGCAGCCAAGGTCTTAGGTGTGTGTTGAAATGCTGAGAATGGTATAGTATTTAAAATAAATATTGATATTGATGTATGTGTAGTTATTTCCTTAAATTGTTTTAGGTGCAAGGGAAAACAAGGAATTGAAAATGAATGAGAAAACAAAAAAGAATACCTTTAACATTATGTTTTCCACCTATTAGAATACATAAGCAATTTACATTTCAGTATATATTTAATCTAGTGAACAGATAATGACTGTCCTTCAAAATATTCTTACCATATGAATTTTATAATTCATTATAGGCTTGGTTTTGAGTAAGATTAATCTATTTTTACTAAATACTCATATTTTGAAACAGTGAATAATGAAAAAAATATTCAGTAACATTTCAAACACTTGTAAATATAATTTAATTTTTGATTACTATTATCTATTTTCATTAGCTTTTCTGTGACAGGAGAAGCAAATTTGTGCTGTTCAAATGAAAGCTCACATAAAAAATCTGTTGTCAAGGTAAACTTAATTACAAACCAGAAAATGTTTTGGGACTGTTCCTTCAGGTAAAAAAATATATCATCCAATAACCTGAATTAAATATTATGAAGAAATATAAAGCTAGAATATTAAAATCAAAGGCTTACAGTTATAGTCCCAGTCTCCAAATATTCCATGAGAAAAATTTCTTTTCATAAAAGTCAAAACACTTATAGATTATAATGGCAACCCCTTCAGCTTGTGGAAACTTGTAAGTGTCCTTTCAACAACTGGTAAGCTCTGATGTCTGATGTCTGGAGAAGGGAGGACTGGTGCCCAAGAACATCCTTCACACCACCTATCAAGATGAAACTGGTAATGAAAAATTTGTCTCAGTAGAAAACCCATCAGAGGGAGGCCTTCTTCTGGAGTAGCTGTCTATACTAGACCAAAACAGGAGGGAAACTACTCCTCTTCACACCTTTTTTCCTAGTCCTTGTTCAACACCATGCCGAGAATGAAATATGGAGGGCTCCAGAAAGAGTTTTTTCTCTGTCATGTGAAGGCCTTACTGCCAGGTAAGGGGCTGTAATATGAGACCCAGAGCAATTTAGACACAGGGAAGTTACGGCCCTTGGCATTACAAAGCAACTCAGTGGAGGTTCAAAGCATTCGGGGGTTCCAGGAGTATCAGATGCACAGATAATTTGTCCTGTTAGGTTTCAGTCTCAAGATAGGTAGGGCTGCTGCCTTGCCAAAATTACCATTTCCACATATTTATCCTGCAGAGAGAACTGTTCCCAGATGTCCAACAGGGACAGAACCACTCATGCACATGCAAATTAAAAAAAAAGGAAGAAAAAGTAAAGATTTAATGTGGGGGTTTTTTTCAGAGCACTCACTACCTTTGAAAATTCCTCACTAAATATGTTCTTTCTAAAAGGTGTTTTTGTATGAAAGTAGAATGCATTATCCAGTCAGTCTCCATGGTAACTTTGTTTCTTATTAAATGGAAGAGGAAAAAAGACTAATTAACTCATATGACCTTTTATTTGTTGAAGTGTTCTGCTATACCTTTAGTGACTCTGCTGCATATTGAAAAGACGCCATTTCCCTTTGGCTGTTTTTCTTTTTTAAGAAGTACAGGTTTTTCATATTAAATTCAGATCATCATGTGCAAACAAGAAATGGTATATCAAGGTGGAGAGTGATGCCTCTCTGCCTCTTGAAGCTTCTCTTAACTTTCAGATGTAAAGCTACTTTACCTTGGCACTGCAGGAATAGTCATTATGCTCCTCATTCTCTTAATAAAATCCTAAATGATAGGCTTCCAACAATTGTGTCTGGTGCTAGTCAAGTGAAATCCCTTAGACAATTAGCTTAACCACTTACCCAGGGAAATAAACTAAAATAAATATATTTATCCAAGCCTTTAAAAAGCATACTAGAGCAACAACAATGAAAAGGCAATATAAAATATTATAAGGAATTTTCCAGAGGAAAAAGAGCAAGAAAATCCATGGGCCTGGTTGTAATTCACACTATGGCCCCTTTACTTTTGTAATAGTCTTAAGAAAGGTATTAATGGTATTTGTACATTGACACAACACTGGAAAATACTACAGGAAGAGAATACTGGAACTGATATTTAAAAAAATCAAAATATTCTTCAAAAATTTTCTGTTTCTACAAATTTTAGTGTATAACTGAAAGAAAAAAAATCACATGAGAATTGAACCTTGAGTTCATTTTTCAAATTTTCCACAGACAGACTGAATGTTTTTGAGTCTGTGCCCAGATCTTCCTGACACTCGAGGGAAAGGTGCTTAAAAGCCCAACACTGTGGCAAATAGGATCTGGGGTGGGCAATCCTGCTGCGGTTAAAAGGTTTTACAGAAGGGCTTCAGCAGAATAGCTGCTTTATGGCCCTTGGCAATGCTTAGCCCAGTCTTGACTGGGGGAAGCATCATTACCAGTGAGGAGGAGGGGAAGGAAGAGGAAGACCTCCAGGCTTTCAAACTAAGGGCACACCAAAGGATTTACTCAAACTACAGGCATATATATGGATGCCTCCTCTCACCACAAGCATCCAGGAAACTACTTGCTATTTGCTGGAGATCCCTTACTAAACCAGGAAGGATGAAGAGCAGGCAGCAGAATGATGTTGGGATGTAAACCTGGCAGGTAGTTGCTGAAGAGCACTCATGCATCACCTGGCAGAGGGCTCCCATGGTTCCTCTGTCCTCACCACAGTCCGAGTGACACCTCCTCTGTGCACCTGGGAGGCATTACACCAGCACTGCCGTGGAACTGGTTCTTGGATGCTAGAAAGAACTCTGTTTCTCAGACAATAGTGTGTTCCTGTTCCTTATCTTTCTTTAAATAACCTGCTGCAGCTGGTATTTAATCTGTGCGTTTAGTCTGAAGGGACACTGAGGGATTCCCAGTGACTCTAGTAAATAAAGATATTTGAAATGTCACTGCTCTGTGACAGGGCTTGGCCTAATTGGAGCTGGCTCAAGTAAACAATGGGTCTAGGAAAAAAGTGGTTAAGAGCCATTGATTCTAAGTAATGCACAAAGTTCTCAACACAAATGTAAGCCTCTCCTTATGTAAGGGTAAATTTAGACTAGACATTAGGAAGAAATTTTTCACTATGAGGGTGGTGAGACACTGGAACAGGTTGCCCAGGGAAGCTGTGGATGCCCCATCCCTGGAGGTGTTCAAGGCCAGGCTGGATGAGGCTTTGAGCAACCTGGTCTAGTGGAGGGGTTGGAACTTGATGATCTTTAATGTCCTTTCCAACGCAAACCCTTCTATGATTCTATGATTCTATGTATTACAGGAGGCTTTTTTTATTAAGTATGCTGGCTCCAGAAGGCAGCTATTCTTTGTATATACATGCTTTGTACATTCATTTATGCTTCCAAATGGCACAGTGCTCTTAGACATGGGCTGGTTTTTAGGGTTTGTTCCTTTTCTGTGTCCTGTTTATCTGAAGCCTTAGAGTTTATTTGCAATGAACAGAAAAAGTAGTTTTCACAGTTAGTATATGTTGGTTCTCCTGATAGAATACCATCTGGGATTAGGTAGACCATGTTCCAAGTACTGTATCATAGGCACCATCCTTGGAAAAAGGGGTGAGACTCATGGGGTAAGGCAGGCTGGTAGCTTTTCACAGAAACGAGAGCACTCCCAAGCCATCCATTGGGAAGGAAATTGAGAATATAGGGTATGGCACTGGGACCTGGCCACTTGGCAGAAGGAGCCAGGGAGGAGTGGAAAATTGATGGAAAATGATTACAATATGTGTGTGATTAAAGGTCAGCCTTGGAATATGCAGGTGGAAGGAGAAGCCACTTGCATTACTTTGCAGTGAGTTCTGGTCAGGGTCCAAGGCAGCACAAATAAGTGTATTTTCAAATAACAAATGCTTGTCTGGTGAAGTGGGGCTAAGAAATTTGCCATAGTTCAGTCAGGCTGTTATAGCATTCTGATGGCAACAGATAAATTATGGGACCTGCAGAAAAGTGTGGGGGAATTTCCTTTGAAGTCTGGAGAGGAGAGTTAGTAAGGATAGCAGAGGCCTCTAGAAGAGGCAAGGAAAAGGCTGGCTGCTGCAGGTATTAAAGGCTATGGTGATGGTTTCAAGTGTCTGTAATAATTTGAGGGCTGCATTTCAGGTTATCACACATAGCTGCTGATTCATATAATGAAACTGGAGTTTTGTTGCACACCCCGGAGCATGGCATGACAATAACGTGGAGATTTTGGGAGGTGCATGAGAGAGAGGGTTTTGGAGAGGTACTCAGAATTACAGGAGACAAATCTACTGCATTCTTGTCACTGTTGCTTTTTGATAACAATCATTCACCAGAACCATGCAAAGGCTTTTCTTTAGAGGAAATTAGGCCCAGGAGTAAACCAACATCTGTGCAATCAGAAGACCAGGAATACTGGAATTGAGCAGGTGACTCTCATACTCATGAACCTTCCAGTCTCCCAGATACAAAAATAATCTTGTTGAATTAATTAAGAAAGATGGAGAACAGATGTTGAGAAAAAGCACAATCTAGAGCACAGCAGCACATGATACCATCTTCAAGCTAATGTAGGCTTCACTGATGTCTCTGAGTGTCTGCAAGAGACACCTGACAGACACCCAGCAGGGAAAGAGGCTGGGACTGAGAATTCCCAGGGTGTCTGGGACCATCACAAACTGCACCGTCAAAGCCAGGGTAAGTTGTGTGCTTTTGATCATCCCGTTTCTGAGAGATGGCATGGTCTCACCTGGGTATAATGTGATGCAGTGGCGCTGTGATGTTGCAGCAGATTTGCTGTTTCTGTTACTGTCTCCTAAACTTCTGAGTCATATCTCATGTCAGTGTGCTGCAGAGCAGGATCAGTGTGGATGCTGAGGCACTGTGAGAGGCAGTTCCCTTATGGAGGAAGCCATGTGGGATTAAAAAAGCATATGAACTAAAGACAAACTAGGGTATGATCTGGGATCTGGAATGGCCTTGCCAAAGGTACCACAAGGTCCTGCAGGATAGCTGGTATTGCCAAAGACTCCCCACATAACATGAAGTGTGAAGATAGCTGGGAAAACCAGAAGGTATTATATGAGCCTGAAATGAGTGAGGAAGATCAGACTCTGCCCTCCTTACTGGCATGTCCTTTGGGAACAATCTAGCAGAAGGTAGCACAGATATAGAATTGGAAAACACTTTCTCATGCAACACCACAGTCTGTTGTTTGTTATTCATGGTGGGGACACACCTGGCCCTAAACTCAACAGGAACAAAGAATTGCAATTACTGGCCTTTTAGTATGCATAAAGGTATGTTGTAGGCATGTACAAGACACCAGCAGCTTGGAGAAGTGCATGGGGAATCATTGGCACACTTCTTTAGGTATGTGACATGGTTACTCAAGTGAGCTTAGAGCAGCAGCTTGGAGCAAAATGGTGAACAGAGCTTTAGCAGTGCAGAATGCAGAACGAGGCACTAAGCATCTAGATTTTTTTCAGAACAGTTCTCCTACCCCTCGCAGAGGACCTGGATAGGAAGCCACCCTCCCTAAACAACCATCCTCAGAAAGCCCACAACATGGATTTGAAAATCCAGAACTGCAGCTGCCACCTGGTCACTTACTGCTCTATTAGCCCTGGTTGAGCTCCAGCTTTCTGAGAGCACTGTGGTTTCAGAATTCTCTCATTAGAAATGCCACGTGGAAAAGCATGAGGACAAACAAAATGTCACATAGGACAATGAGAAAGTGAGCATAGCATGAGCTTTATAAAACTCTGATTTTCTACAGCTCAGTGCAATTTCTGGTACTGGCAGTGTAGCGCAGAAGGTGCTTGAAAGAGCAGCACATAGGGAAATATTTACCACGAACAGAGGTGAGAACCATCCTGAGTTTCAGTGGACCAAAGAAGGAACTGGAAGGTTAGCAAGGAACAGAATTAACCTCCCGATTAGATGTTATATGACAGAGCCAAATGCAACTGATTTCTGATCTTGGGAAAAAAGGCTTGTTTTCAGTAAGCTCAACCAGTTAGAGAAAGACTTTAAGTGTCAGAGCATTCACTTCCCTCTGCAGTGGCGTGTATAGCTCTTGGAAAATCCATTGCCTTACTTCCTTAATCCATTCTGTATCCATTTAAAATGATAAATACAGAATATGATTCAGATCAGGCATGACTTTATGGAAGGGTGATGTTACAATAAATGTTTCTGTAATAGCATTTTATAATGTTACAATGGTTTTTATCTTTTTTTTCTTTTTACAATATCAATGTATATATATTGACTGTGCAAGGTAGTAAATAATTCTGTCAACAGTAAATGCTCTAGCATTTCAGAACAATAACATGTAAAAGATAGATTAGAAAGACAATTTTGCTCTGGTGTCCAACACCTCTTCCTGGTATATCTCAGGTTTTCCTCTAATCTTTGTTACCTTCTCCATGTTATGCATCTATTAACCTCTTTCTAGAACTGCCAGGCTGAAAAATCTTGAAAGTGTTCTTCCTCAGTCCTCCAAACAACCTGTTCAGCATTTCACTGTGCTGTTTGGAAATAATCTAATTGGCAGCAAGTATATTCATGGTCCATTCATACCTATGAAAAAGCAGCTCTTTAGCATGAATAGATTTGTAGCTCTCTTGTTCTGTCTTCCTTGAGACAATGACATCCCCATTCAGCCTTCTTCCTGCTTGTCTAAGCAAGCCACGCTTCTCAGTCTCAGCTAATAAAGTGTATTTTCCATTCTCTAGAACACTCTGGTTAATCTTCCCTGAGTTTTTTTTCGAGTTCGTTTCCATGAACACAGATAACCAGAAGTGTATGATCTGCCTGATGGGACCTCCAGAGGACTTTACTATTCATGTGTCTCTCTCTCTGTAGGAAAACATAGATTCTAGATTTAATGTTGCACTTTTCACAGTCTCTTTTTATTGGTGGACGTATTTCCTGTGTGTCATACTCTTCCCTGAAATTAACCTACAGTTTGCAAGTATAAAGTCCCAGTTTACAAATAAATTCTCAGAGCTGTCTCTGTTTACATGTTACTGCACCTTGTACTGCTAACCTACTGTTTATTGGTTCCTCTTTAGTTTTCATAACCATTCAGTTTTCCTCTACTATATTCTGAACCTGGTTTATACAGCTAACTTCAAACTTGAGTTTACCAGTAAATTATTATACTCTGTTTTTTTTGCATCTTTATCTTCATTTTTATCTTGAAAGTGTTCCTGGCAGCTAACAGTATTTTTTAGCCTCAACTTTTTATTTTTATGCAATGATGATCAGATTCTCTGTTATTTTTTCACGGTGGATATCACTTTACTGTGTGAATATTCTTACTGATTTCATCTACATAATTGCCAGAATGGATCTGCATTTTATGAAGTACAATGGACATCTAGTTTACAGACTAAGTAAAAATCTACCAAGTACCTGCAGGATTTTTGCTTCTGTTATGCAATGCTGTTTGTAAACCAGTCTTTGATCAGAAAGAGTAGATTCTTCTCTGTAAATAGGTAGAAAAAATAAAGTGTCTGAGGTTGTTTCCCCATAAACTGAAGCTTTGAAGCACAGTCACTTTTTATATTTTTGATAGAAAAAGACAGAGGATTTATGGTGTGTGTAACTGTGTTAGAAGCTGATCTGAATTCATTTAACCTGGGGCTTCTAACAATAATGTAGTTGAAATAATTTTAATTATTATCATTCTTATTGGAGAGAGTCAAATATTTCTTTCATTAAAATCTGTGGCTTGTTAAATGAACTAAGCCAGGCATCTTAAAACAAAATGACATTAAAATGAATATGCCAACCATTATAAGGAGAAGCAACATAGATTATATTAACTTTTTTTTTTTTGATGTTGTGCTATAAATCAGGGTCAAATACTGACATATGCTTCATGATTGGCAAAGTTTGTACACTGACTTTTGGCTTAGTTGGGTGGAAGGCATGCAGTGCCTTTGGGTACACTTGGAAAGAAAGACTGTAGCGCCCATCATTTTCAGTGCAGACACTCCTGTCTTCTGTTTGTTTACCTGACTTTGCCATCAGACCAATTGTTTGTTCTGGCTGTTGTTTTAACTTGTGCTTTCCTGTATGACGCAGGTGTCTGTAAGCTTCTTACTTCCCTTGATGGTAGTTTTGTTGCCTTTTACTGATCCTTCAGTGTGGGCTGGCTGCTCCTTAGGGGCCAGCAGTGAAGGGGCATCCCCAAGGGCAGTAGGGCATGGTAAGTGGTTCGGTCAACTGTCTAGAGAATGCCAGGCAAGTCCCTGGTATGAGGCAGGTCTGGGGTCGAGCCCAGAGGTCAGTACGTGGGTCAGGGTCCAGGTCAGGATCAGTGGGTATGTGTCAAGACACAAGCATGGCCATGACCTAGCTACAGTGTGCCTCTGGCAGTGCCTTGGGCAAGGCTCAGCTTAAAGCCAGATCCTGGGCAAGGAGGCAGATTTCTTGCTGGGTAGTCTTAGCAGACCTGTTCAGAGGGAGCCTCTGTTGACGGTTTTTAGCAGAGCTTTTGTCAACAGCTCTCTTCAAGGCCAGGCACCTGCACCTTTATCTAAGCTGGCCCTGAGCCCAGGCAGACAAATCCCCAGGAGCAGGGTGATGTGCTCAGGGGTCTGACATTCAGTATCACTGTATACATTGGCTATCATAGAGGAAATGATATTGTTCAGTGTGAAAAAGAGTCCCCAGATGGCAAATAAACCCGTAGTACAGTTATGTTATTCACTGAAATCAGGTGAATATGATTGCTATTTGTCATTGAAGCTGAGAAAATTAACTCCTGACCAGCTATTCTCCTCTTTGAGATGGGTCCAGAGGAAAAATCAGCTAATAGAAATGTTGCAATTTAGCCACCAGAAAACTCTGGAGGTTTAATTACTTCCCTTTAATTTTCTGAGAATTTGTTTTCTAAGTTTGCAATAATGTAAGCATCTTAATGCTAACTTAGGTCTTGTGGTTCCAGGATTTTCACAAATGTCAGATAGCCACAAAGGAGGTGACAACAGACTGATGTGATACATTGAAGTGAACTACTAAAAGCACCGCAGTTCACCACAAAGAAAACAACAAGGAGGCTAAGATGCAAACAGAGAAGTACTCTCACTTTTCTCAGTTTTATGCTATGAAAGGAAGCTATTAAACAGTGGTTAGCTGAGAAGAGGGTTGGAACTACAAGTAAGGAAACTGCCTCTGGCTTTTCCATTCCTGCTGTTTTGAGAGAAAACGGACTTCGCCTCCACTGTTTGTAAGTAGGCAGGACAGCATCAAAGGTACCTGGCTCCACCCATTCCTCCTCCTGTCAGAAATAAGCTGCAAGACCACGAATGCTGGGTACATGCTGGGGTCAATAGGAGCAGCAACATTTATACCTCCTGCCTTGGCATCTGCCTGCATTACTGATAACTTTTTCCATGTACTGTACTTGAAAGAAATGTCACTGTTTTAAGTCAAAGAATGTTTGATCATACAGCTTTCTCTGCCTCACTGCTGTGTATCTTTAGGCTTGGATTATTTTGTATGAGAAAAAGTGCATTCCTTGAAAGATGAATGTCTTGGTGAAGACTCCTATCAAAAGCATAAGTATGAGCTCAAGTTATGTTTTACTTTTACAAATTAAGACTCCTCCCAAACTCTTCCTTCCTTCATGAGGAAGAAATATGGCTGTAGAAATACTTAAATGACAGAATAACAAGTTAACAGATTAATG